>JBBPME010000347.1:0-23247 GCA_038090155.1 Rossbeevera pachydermis
TTATGTCCATCTCCACGAAGTTATGATACGCGAGCTATTCCCCCTCGTCGACAAGTGCTTGTCCCCTCGTGCCCTAGGACAGACCACAGGGACGTTCGGCCTCGTACTACTAGCCCAGATCAACAACCTCGTCCGCAATCACAGCGGTTCAATGTCACTTACCCAGCTCGCCGGCGAACCTCTTTACAATGCTACAAACCTCGTCCTCCTCGGAAGTACCTTCCCGACGGATACATACAGAAACTTCCGGACGCTCAACAAAAGCGTACCATATCGATTCGCCAGGACATTACTGTGGTTTTGGCCATCCTATATTGCACGGATGAGACTTTTGGGCTGCCTCAGTGATTATTTACAACGAGGCGAGGTCGTGGGCTGCGACGATAAATTTTCTCATGGATTCATGAAGATCTTCAAGGATAACAATATTCAGTGCCTGGAGGGTGCTCAATTGGTGCTCAACTTCATGTGGGGCGTTCATAGCAACACGATGAGCAACGCTTTCTTTTTGCTTTCCTTTTTACTTGCCAACCCTGGTGCCTTTGCGCGAGTCCGAGCAGAAGTCGATTTGGCCGTCGCAAAGTTTGGGGGCTTGGAGGGGCTACTCGGTGCTAATCCTGACGACCTAGATGACCCGTTATTTGCGCTCCTGACATCTGCAATCATGGAAACGATGAGGCTAACGGGGTTGCATGCTGGTGTACGCCAGGCCACCTGCGACTTTGATCTGGTGGTGGGAAACAGGACAATAACGATAAGGAAAGGGGAGTACGCCTTTGGAAATGTTCACGCCGCACACATGGATGCAACCGGCTACCTGGACCCGGAGAGTTTCAGGGTCGACCGGTTTGCACAGCAGCCTTATCGACGGAAACATTTGCAAACGGAGGGCCGTCTTTTCCATTCGCTAGGCGGTGGCAGGCATATCGTAAGTGGAGCCCACAAATTTATTCTCGGGGTTGCCACAGTTCTGAAGATGCGCCCCCAGTGCAAGGGAAGATGGCTAGCTGTGTACGAGATTAAGGTCCTGGCGATTATACTCTTGAGTAAGTTCGAACTTAGTGCCACGAGGGAGGAATCAGGGGGGTGGTTTGTACCCCGAATACATTCGCGAAGCGTTGGGGTGATACACACAGAGGACGATGTCTATGTACGAATTTTCCCCCGGAGAGTCGAGGTGGGAGTTTGAGCCGTTGAGAGGCTAGAATGGATGGCATCACAATGTACAGGTTGCTAGTTTCCCTTGTAATGATACCATAGGCTTGCCTCGCAGACACTCTAGCAACTGAAATCAACAAGTAACTTACTCTAAATTCCTGTTTGATGTTATCAGAATCACTCTGGCCTTGGCTCTGGACTACCTTCCACTATATTATGCACCGTTAACCACCGGATGTACTGGTCGTGTTGTGTGACGTCGGGTGGCACAGCATGCACGGGGCGCATTGACCGTATCGCATCACTTCCACTACTACGACCGGCGTTCTGTGCGCCAGTGTGTGAATGACCCGCGGCGCTGCCAAGTAGGAAGCCGGGGGATATGCTAGAGCGGGCAAACACAAAAGCGGGCATGCGGGCGTGGTGATCGGCGCGTCATCACGGTCGTCGTAGCAGGGACCATGCGAGGGCGCACAGCAACCGTCGTGCACCGTCAGCGGGAGGAAAGCGCGCGGTGGCGCTCTCTATGCGGTGAGGATGTGATGACGGGCGATGCCAACTTGAAGAGGGTGATGATGGGCGGGCGAGCGGTGGACAGGGGCGGCGATGGTCTGTGCTGTCAGTCACGGCTGGTACAATACATTGACAAGTATACACCAGAACGGGCCTACAGGGTTTGGTGCCCAGCCTGTTAGTATAAAGTTACCGACTCTGGGTGCTAACTGGATTCGGTTCCTGTTGAGGGTTTGAAACAGTGAGATAGTGCGGCTGTCGGCTAACTTTTTTTTACAGAAGCTGCCCCTCAGTGGAAGCCTCTCGAAGGTCGTTAGAAGGCGGCGATACGATCATAATTATAGTATCCCCTTCAAGCCAGTGCGGTGTTCTAAGGTTGGTTGGATTTTAGGGTTGATAAACACATCTTTACTTGAAGTTAACGTAATGATGACTCTATAATGGTTGATCAAATCTCAGACAGGGAAAAAGGAGACAATTCACTGGCCTGTCTAGCGGCGCTACCGACCCACTTAGTGGAGCCATCCGTCGGGTTACACCCAATTCGCAACCCATCGGGAATGATGATCCAATGTCGGTTTGTATCCATTGCAAGTTGCTCGCATGTCGGCTATCCACACTGGCATCCAGTACAACAGCATATTGCTGTTCTTTGGTTCAGCTTCATCGCATCGCAACAAGTGGCCGTTCAATCAGGATGAACACTATTCCCGCTACTGCATCCTAACCAGTGCCGTCACCCGGAGCTTGAAGGAATGAGAAAACGAGGACTGAGCGTTATCATCGTTTCCGCCGGGACTCGGAGTTGTCCGATTCAGGGTATAGTTACAGCACCCCTTCAAGTGCTGCACAAATTCCTTGTTGGTATCAACCTATTCCAACTACGCATTTAAACGGTTCTTTCGTTTCCCAGCGCTTACGAACAGCCAACTTTGAAAGAAGATCGATGGCCAGCACATTCAACTTAGAAATTTAACCCAAGCTAGACAAGGAACGCACCAGTGGAAAATTCGAAAAATCCGGCCTATTTGATTTTGCAGCTTATCAGCGAGAAACTGTTGAGTTGGCTCGATTTGGAAATGATTACCGCTCCGGATCTGGTCGGAAATGAATGACATCTGCCGGCGGTGGATGATGAAGCTGTTGAAGAGCGTGACAAATACGATACATCTCTCAAACAATAACATTTGGTCATCCCATGCATGCCGGACAAGATCCGAAATTTGCTTTGCGACGTGGAGAAGCTTGGTCTGGGGCAGGGGACCTTGCGCCTTTGGTGAAATGGCACATGATAAATTTCGTGGTCCTACCAGCTTCCTCGAGCAACTATGAGTATATTTTCGATTTTCTCTCCAACCACATTACTGGACCTTGCAGATATCTCTGCGAGCGTTTACCCTTACCTCTTCGGTTTGTCGGATTTACCTCCGGCTCCTCAAGTGCCGACCTTCAAGTTTGTTAGCGGGTACGACAACGGGCTTCTCTATGCGCTAAACCCTCGCGTTTTGCTATCCCGATGTCAGTGAGTCATTAGTTATTTAGACTATCTACTGATTTATGTAAACATGACTCGTGCAGAGCACGATATGGCCCTGAATATGTCGTCTCCAAGCAATTTCATCTGTCTTCTCTGCCCCCTCAGACTTCCTCAGCAATGACACCATGTTGAAAAGTCGTGCGCTGCTAGTGCTTGTGGGTGAGACCAGACGACGCGGCAGGTGTTATTCGTGATAGCGAACGAAGAAAACTATAGTACTACAGCGCGCAGCACGAGATAAGCAAAGTATTATGTAAGCGATAGCGTAGGTAGCGAGCGAATGATTCCGAGTCTATTCTACAACACACCATGCATAAGGAAATGTTTTATGTCGTTGCTGGCGTCAAATCCCATTATGTCCATCTCCACAAAGTTATGATACGCGAGCTATTCCCCCTCGTCGACAAGTGCTTGTCCCCTCGTGCCCTAGGACAGAACACAGGAACATTCGGTCCAGAACTACTAGCTCAGATGAATAACCTCGTCTGTAATCACAGCGGTTCAATATTACTTACCCAGCTCACCGGCGAACCTCTTTACAATGCTACAAACCTCGTCCTCCTCGGAGGTACCTTCCCGACGGATACCTGTATAGACTTCCGGACGCTCAATAAAAGCGTGCCATACCGTTTCGCAACGACGTTACTGTGGTTCTGGCCATCGTATATGGTACGGATGAGACTGCTGGGCTTCCTCAGGGATTATTTGCAACGAGGCGAGGTAGTCGACTGCGACGACTAATTTTCTCATGGATTCATGAAGATCTTCAAGGATAACAATATCCAGTTCTTCGAGGGTGCCCAATTGGTACTCAACTTCATGTGGGGCGTTCATAGTAATACAATGAACAACTCATTCTTTTTGCTTTCCTTTTTGCTTGCCAACCTTGATGCCATTGCGCGAGTCCGGGCAGAAGCCGATTTGGCCGTCGCAAAGTTTGGGGGCTTGGAGGGGCTACTCTGTGCTGATCCTGACGAGCTAGATGATCCGCCGTTTGCACTCTTGACGTCTGCGATCATGGAAACAATGAGGCTGTCGGGGCTGCATGCTGGTGTGCGCCAGGCCACCTGCAACTTTGATCTGGTAGTGGGAGATAGGACGATAGCGATAAGGAAGGGAGTACGTGTTTGCAAATGTCCACGCCGCACACATAAGCGCAAGCGCCTACGGAGAGTTTCGTGGTTGACCGGTTCGCACGAAAACCCTACTGACGGAAACATTTGCAAACGGAGGGCCATCCTTTCCATTCGTTGGGTGGCGGAAGGAATGTCGTAAGTGGCACCATTTTTTCTGATCGCCGTCATATTTCTGCGGACTCGTAAGTGCAAAGGAAGATGGCCAGCCGTACACGCGATCAAAATGCTGATTGTCACACTCCTGCAAGTGCGACGAGAGAGAAACCAGGGGGATGGATCATGCCTCGAGTGCACTCGCGAAGCATTGGGGTGGTACGTACAGAGGACCATGTCTATGTGAGGCGAGGAGGGTGTAAACGGAGATAGTGAATTTGTTAACTCCGAAGTTAAACCTTAGGGGCTAAGGATCCCTAAATGGGGTTGAGCGGATCAACAAGCATAAACACACCTGGACCACGCGCAACGACGGCGACGACTTGACAAAACGGCGGTCTGAATTCTCGACATCACGGACACACACGAGCACTAGTTTTGATTGCAAGCCAGCGCTGGATTTTGTTTGCTAGAAATAATTCCGTTCGTGTGCGCGCTGCCACTACGCGCGTCGAGAGGAGTGGCGAGCGTGAGCAGAGCATCCAGTAAGTCCTGCGCCGCTTTTCGTGTTACGATTTACTGTAACCCATGCGCTCGTGAATCCAGACATCATAACACCTCTAATACCTTCTTACGGCCCAAGACCCCATTCAAGTCAGCTATCGTTCTGCAGCACGTCCGACACGCTATTTTAATCCCTTGCTAGTGTCCCATGACCGTCTCTCACCGGAAGCGCGAACACCAGCCCGATGAAATCCAAAGTGAGATGCCTTTCTGTCCTACTTTCCATCTGATTGCGTTTCTCACGGGGTCTGTTGCGTAATCTCTGTAGCTGTCAACGAGCCAGGCTTGCAGATTCAGTGTGACTCATGCATATGCGACTTGACGCATTCTGTTCGAATAAAATGCGCCGATCCTGCATGTGAACTTGGAGACGGGGTGGACATCTGTCCTGCGTGTTTTTGTGTGGGAAAAGAGTTTGGCAAGCACCGACGCGGTCATGCATATCGTGTCATCGTAAGCCATGGTTCTGAGATCCTGGTACTACTTGGTTTAACGTGTACCATTTTCTCAGGAACTACATTCGTATCCCATCTTCTCAGATGATTGGGGAGCCGACGAGTGAGTCCTTTTTTTTCTATCAATTGAAATTCACATCAACCTTCCGGATTACACTAGGGAACTTCTATTGATTGAGGGCATCTCGAAAGCTGGCCTTGGAAACTGGCAAATGATTGCGGAACACGTCGGCACTCGGACGAAGGAAGAAGTGGAAGAACACTATAACTCTGTTTACGTCGATTCTCCTGATTGGCCTCTGCCGGTAAGTCATCGTGTAATCCCCGTTCCCAGCAGCCTTTCTTAAACACATACATCGTTAGCGCATGGATATCGACTTCGATATTGATCCCGACGAATTCCAGCAACGAAAGCGAAGGCGGATGTCGGCTGTGAATAACGCAGTCGCCGCCGCTCCAAAGGTGGCGCCAACATCAGCGCCCGGCGTGCACGAGGTCGCCACCTTTCTGCCGGGTCGTCTGGAATTCGAGCACGAACTCGACAACGAAGCGGAGGAATTAGTCAAGGACCTCGAGTTTGGTATCTGCCTTGCCTGGGGCGGGGACCAGATCATCGAGGATGAGAACGATGTTGACGTCAAAGCCCGGGCGCAGATGCTAGAAGATCGAAAGTTTGGTGAAGAAAACAGATCCATGAGTCAACCGTCTCCGAATGGTATAAACGGTTACGTCAATGGCTATACTGGTTCAGCCAACGGCGATACGTCGAGACCCCAATCAGTGGTCAAGTCGGAGGAGCCCAGCAACGTCGATCAACAGAATAGCGGAGAAGATGACCCTGATTCCGAAGAGCCTACGCAACCACCTCCGTTCGAGACAGAAGACTCGCTTACTTTCAAGTTGGCGGTCATCGAGATGTACAACCAGCGTGTAGCGCAGCGTCACGAGGCCAAGGCAGTCATGTTCGAAAGGGGCCTTCTCGAATACAAGAAGGTTTGTTGATTTCGCAACATTAGCCAAGTATCTTGATTTAACTATATTTAAAGATGCAGGCAGCCGAGAAGAAGCGGATGAAAGAGGAAAAAGATATCGCACAGCGCCTCAGACCCTTTGCCAGGCTACAGACAGCCGAAGATTACGAAGTATTCGCTGCGGACGTTCTATGTATGAACAAATTACTCTCATCTTGACGGCAGCGAATGCTCAATTCCACGTGCTAGACGAAGCTATGCTGCGGAAGCGCCTACAAGAATTGCAGTATTATCGGCGGATGGGCTTGACTACCACCGCCGATATCGACAAGTTTGATCTGGACAGCAATCGCCGCGTACGTCTTGGACCCATTATCTCATTTGTGGCTCCACCGGGTTTGTTCACCCTATTTTTTTTTCTCGTTCCCAGGCGCAACTGAAAGCGAATATGTCTCGGGATTACGCGTCTGAACGACTGAACCAACTACGCGGTGGAACAGGGCGTAAGTGGGATCCCCGTGGTGGTCGCCCGTCAAGCTGATGCAGCATAGGAGAATCTGAAGGCCGCAAGAGCCACGAACGAGAATCGACTCCCAAGTTAGGCGCCGGCGGTGTGGGAGCAAGCTCAGCGCGTCGACCACGTACGTATCCTCTCCATATTTGTTTTTCTCGGACGTTCAACTGATCTGCATTCTCTGTGCTGTCCTATAGCGGCTCCTCTGAACCTATCCAACAGCCCTTCTTTGCACCTTCTCACCCCCGCGGAACAAGCGCTCTGTTCGCAACTACGCATCCTGCCGAAACCGTACCTCGTTATCAAGGAGACGCTCGTGCGCGAGTACGCTCGTCGCGGGGGCAAGCTCCGCAGGCGCGAAGCTCGCGACCTCGTCAAAATCGACGTCAACAAGACCAGTCGGGTCTGGGACTTTTTGGTACAGGCTGGGTATCTCAAAATCACGCCAGACCCAGCGCCTGTCGCCGCTGCCACGGGTACTGCAGATTCAGCGTGAGTGGCATTTTGCGTTCCGTGTCTTATGTACACGACTTACCCGCAGAGTGACGACAGGCAGTCACGAGCGTCCATGAGCGCATCGCCGAGTAAGGAGCCTCACCCAGGTATTCATCAAACGGCCTCTAGGTCATCAAGTGCAACCCAGAACAGTTCATCGGCAGCTCCGCTCAAATCGTCGTCGTTCACCTCTCCTACCCTATTGCCGGCTGCATGGCTACCGAGTCAGTCGTGACCACGGCATCGAAGTTGTCGTAGTATCCGTACTCTCTTTCTGTCTTTCTGAACCTACACGCATCTGTATCATAGCCATCTGCACACGCTGTTCTTTTCCTCTGCTTTATTGATTACATTATATGGATCTTCAATATTCATTACCCTGTATCCCGTCCTGCGATAAGGTCCTCAACGATTGTTTGATTGATGGGGATGTTGGCGCGTCGAAGGAAGTCATCGTTCCTAGTACACAGTAGCGAACAAGCGAACAAGGTCTCAGGAAAGAAGGGGGCCGCGAGGAAGATACTCGTTCAAATGCTCACCAGAACTATCAAACACGTTTGTCAGGCATCAACTAATTTTTATGTAGAGTGATTGAGCTCACCTTTGAATAATGACGGTTCCCAGAATCGCATCTGCAATCGAAAGAGAAGGCGCGGTCAACAAGTAGTCAACAATTGTAGCGGACGGCGAGCCTTACAATATAGTGACAACGGTTTGTCCTTGATCCCGCCATCCGGCTTGGAGGACCCATTTCACGCACGCGAGGAGGTTACACGCGCTGCTTGATCCGAGGAACAAGCCATCGTGCTGGACGAGGTAGCGAGACATTGCGACGGCCTCTGCGTCTGTTATCCTGAAAGACAAACGTCGAATATAAGAAAAAGGAATAAACCAAGAGAGAGAGATGACACTGACCGAAACGCATCGTCAATGATGGGAAGCGCCAAGTCGATGTTGTTTGTCATTCGATTGATCCCACTACATGAATGAGGACATGAGATGATAAAAGGGAGTTAATTCAATTTTTGGTGTTTAGCAATTATAAAGCGAAACCAGAGAGAAAGAACGCACATCCCTTCGACAACTGTATCGACTTGGTGCCGTCGCTTGGTGCCCTCTGCTTCCTTGCGATCGTACATCACTCCAAACTTGACCTGTGTGTGATTAGAGTGAGAAAATGACACGCGTTTTTTTTGTGACACAAAATGTATGCGTGTCGCCCATACTTTGTTGTAGAGACCGCTTCCCTCTGGGTCGGCCAAGACAACCTTGACATTGTCGTTCATCGACTTAATGTACCGGCCCGTGCCAGCGATTGTCCCGCCCGTTCCTTTTTATTTGTTATTTTTCGTAGCTCTGTGACCCGGACTGATAGACACACCTGCACCCGAGACGAATGCATCGAGCTTCCCACTAGTCTGCCGCCATATCTCTGGCCCAGTTCCTTCGAAATGCGCATCAAAATTGCTCCTGTTCTGCATTTCGCGACGAGTCAATACATGGTCCGCGGCAGCTCAGGGAACCAGTCACCTCAAACTGATCGGCAAAGAACCCGCGAGGTTTAGTCAGTAATTCTGTGTCTTGAGGATCGTCCACTGTTCCTTCAGGGCTTACGTGCGTCGATGTAGTGGTGACGACGACCGAAGGCGAGCCCGTGATCATCTGGTGGTCAACATGGACCCTCGGGCTGGATGTGCCTTCGGCATCATCTGGAGTAGGCGTTTGGCCAAATCGGACAGCAGCTTGCTGTGCCATATTCTGAACACGTCCATCGTGAGTGGAATTCAGGTGTAAGGGAGCAGGAGGTATACGTACGACGTACTGCTCGGTAAACTTTTAACGTACGTGTCAAAGATTCGACGTGGGCGAGGAGGGTACATACTTGTTTCTTGTCGACGATGCTAGCTGGCCGTACGCGCTGTACTTCTGCCCCAAGGGATTGTAGTGCTTTCACCTTTTCTTCCGCAACATCGTCCGGCATGATGATAGCTTTTCGCAAAATTCACATCCAAAACCTTTCAAGAGTCTGCGCGAGACAATGGCTTACTCGTGTCATAACCCCTGCAGAAAAGTCAGAAACGAGAAAGAGAGATGAAGGGAGGAAACTGTAATATTATGTTACCTTGCTTTCGCAATGGTGGCAATCGAAATCCCGGTGGATCCTACGGTGCCTTCAAATATGCGCGAGCCCGTATGGGGATGCAACAGCCCTTGGCCTTCGGCGTTCTGTATCACTATCGCCGACACGTTTAGCTCTCCCAGTTGATTCACCAGTGCATATATTTTTACTTCGCAAAGCGACCCGATCCTTGACGCTACCCCCCGGATTCAGAAACTGCATGCCAAGGATCGTCATTCGATTATTCTCGCGCGGCAGGGACTCTCCCACCTCAGCCTTTCCTAGAATCTCCACTCCGAGCGCGTCACTTAACGAGTTGATCCTCACCAACGGTGTGTTTCCTCATTCCACGCGCCAACGGCCGTTCAGCAATGACAGACCAGCAAGGAAGGAAACATACCTATCAGACCGGTAACGCCGCTCACGATTTCATCACTCCTCAGTTCAATTGGTCGCAACGAGGTCTGCTTTCCTGAGTTTTCCTGTCTTCTGCGCACAGAAATATATTGGACTATAGAAGTTGCTGAAACTGAGAGCATAAACCCAATTAGAATTCCATAAGAAACTTGGCGAATGGAAGTATTTGGCAAATGAAAGAAGGCAGCAGCGATGCTGGGGAACTTCATGAGAAACAGGAAAGGAAGATTACCTTCACCCTACTTTACCCTTTTAGGCTAGTCACTTCATTTCTTGCCTTAACCACTTCCTAAAGGCATATTTCTTGCGCCAAAAAATAACAACCGGAAGCAACGCGGAACGGCAATGTGATCCCCGACTTGCAATGTGGTTGCGCTACTAATATACAGGCACGATCTGTTCTATTCTCAGTACACCGCAGCTGAGCGCTGAACGACTGATTACTATCCTTCCTTAGGGACAAACTCGTGTATCATGTCCTCCGAAAACCAATCGTCCTCGGAAACCACTCCTCTCATCGGTAGCTCTGAACCAGCTTGCTCGAGGGAGCGATCCACATTTTCATCCGAGATGCTTCTTATTCCAGTCGCGTTTGCAACAACTTTAGCTGCCGCAATACCTGCAACCACTTTCGTTGATATTCAACGACAATCCGTTTGTGAGCTCTGGAAAATAACGCACGGTCATCCAGCAGCTCTTCCAGTGGTGATCCAATCACCCCTGAACTATGCGATAGTCCCGAGCTAGTACGTTATTTTGCTACCGTGATCGCGATAGCTGGCACGGCCGAAGGTATCATATGTATGTCCATGTTGCCTCCAAATGCTGTAGTCGCTCACAACCATTCCAGCGATAATTTTGTTGGGCATATTCAGTCATGTTTCATCGCGCCGCAGGAGAATACCCACTCTCTTATTTATACTTGTTACTCGGATGGCGGGGAGTTGCCTGATACCTGGGTCACAGTATGCGCCTCGTTGGCTCGCTGGTTGGGTTTTCATTACAGGGGCGCTATTCAAACTGTTGTCCGGTCTTCTTCCCTCCGATTATCTGTACTACCTATACATTGTGGGCATCTGCGCCGTGGAGGATAGGTATGTTTCAACTCTGTTTCCTCCCCAATAGGCCTAATTCAGCCCTCAAGGACTGTCGTGATGAGTAAGGCAGCAGGCTGGGGTGCGCTAGGTCCGGATTTCATTTTAAAGCTTCGTTGTCTTCTAAGTTGTCTTTTGTAGGCATTACTATAGGATATGCTTTAGGAGGATTCATCACAACGGAAACAGGAAACCCTCTTATTGTGTTTCACATCGCAGCCGCCATCTTTTTGCTTACGATCATTTACATCGTTTTTGTCCTACCTGAGTCGTTTTCGGAAGCGCAAGCAAACGACCGCGGACTATCCCACTTACATCTGGAGTCTTCTACCGAAAGTCTACCCAAAATGTCACTATTGGGGTCTTTCTCGTACATTTTCGCACCGTGGAAGATGTTCATACCAACCCACAATTGGCGGCTCACTTGGTGTGTGGAGTACATATGCTCGTTTTCATGTCCGCATATGCCTATTCTTCCACCGCTTGTCTGGTGCTTTCCACATCAAGATACCATCTCACTCCCACGACTGTGAGCATAATCATAATGCGCATGTGCAGGCTGATGATGATATTCGATTCATTTTTAGACTGGTCTCTTTCTTACTAGTTCATCTCTCAGCGGCGCGATCGTGTTGACGTTGATACTCCCATTAGTCCTTGACTTTTGCGTCCATATTATACCCGACCAACCACGGATTTACTTGTCTCGGAAGAAGAGATACGCAACACGCAAGAAGCAAGACTGGAGACTTCAGATCATTTGGAGGTACACTTGGGATTCCTGTCATGCGTCTGCGCAGGTATCTTCTACTTGAGCGCAGCTGCGTCCCAAACAAACACAGCCCAAGTTGATCCTCTGTAAGCGCTTATTGACCTTTTTTTTTCTTCCTTTTTTTAATCTCTTCACCGGTTCAACACAGTTGGTATTTGTCTTGGATTTTCTGCCATCCATGATCCTGCAATCCGAAGCATAGTCGCTGGATCGGTCCAGCTACTAAGGCAAGGTTAGACGTCTAGTTGGACATCCACACGTTTAATTGATGTTGATCTATATTTACCAGGCGAGGCACTGGCGGCCATAGAGATGGTCTCGCAGGCGGGCACTGTCCTCTCGTCTGTACAGACGCACCATGGGTAGCATCCTGATGTGCACAATCGACACGAGACCCTTGCTCTTCTTTTATATTCACCTGGTGGGCATCTAACTCTCTGGCCTGCTTGGTCACTCATTGCTTCTACAATAGGCTGTTGTTTCGGTCGGTGGTGCATTATTGTTCCTCATCAGTGATACATATGAGAAACCACTTGACAATGATGTGACCACAATTGATCCCCTTTGATTCTGTCTCCAACTATAATATAATCATAATCAATTGTATAAACTTGTTACTGTGCTTACTTGGCAAGGCTTCTCTCGCATCCAAAATTCCATGGAAAGTTCACTGTGTAACTCCCTATAGATACCTGAGTCTTAAATATGGCAAAACAGCACAGAGATATAGGCTACATGGTCCACTATGGAGGAGGCAGGCACAGCAAGCCGAACGAAGACCATGAGTCATTGAGGGAAGAAATCCGAGTGATCAACACATTTGCCAGAGGTAAGCAAGGCAACAGAATTCATGATCACTATCCATATTTCCGCCAGTATTACCAAGAGTTGGAAAAAGATCATGTTGACATTACATTGAAACACAAGACTACAAAAAGATAAAGGAAAGATCCATCAGACAGACGCTCAACTCGCTGGCTCCGACTCACCGAGCTGCAAGCAGCCCAGCGACGCACAGAACCAAACGTCCTCGAGATCCCCCACCGGAGTGGAAGACCATGTTCTCTGTCGAACGAGCGAGCGCGGATGTCATCGAATGGATTTGAAGGATGTGGCATGTGTAAACATGCGAGACTCGAGTTAGTTTCTATAAAATAGATCCTAGCTGAGTATGTTCTAAGGAATTCCGGATGTCGCGACTCGGAATATATAGATTTTTGTGTTGGTCCGTGCGCTCACACACGTGATGTAGTGACGTGGCCTCTTTTCACGGGCCGGCGATAGGCAGCTGATCAGTGACGACGACGAGTAATGTCAGACAGGATGAAATGATCGCTTGGTGTCCCGTCTTCCGCTCGGTCTTCTCAGATCTCCGCCACATGCTCACCTCGGCAGAGAAGCAGAAATTCTTCTTGACGCACAAAAAGTATGCCGTCGTCGGTGCGTCGACGGACAAGTCAAAGTGGGGAACAAAGGTAACACGTTGCGCGTTGTATTGCGTTGGTTCCCATGACGAAATGATACATGCCCCCCTTTTCATTTATCAAGATCCTGCAATGGTACATCGACAGAGCCAAGGATGTAACCCCCGTGCACCCAGTCAGTTTCGGACAAACTAGCGTCAGATAAGCTTGGGTGCCTTGACTCATGATCATTCTTCACAGACGCACGGCGAGCTTGAAGGGCACAAGACCGTCAAATCGATCGACGAACTGTCTTTGCCGCATGAAACCGCACTCAGTATCGTAACACCCAGCAAGGTCCGTCAGCATATCATCGTGGCGTACAGAGCCCCCTCTTATTATATAACAGATCACCATCAAATTGCTGGAACAGGCCAAAGCTCAAGGCATCCCCGCTATCTGGATCCAACCTGGCGCATCGGACCAGGCTTGCGTCGACTTCATCACAAACAACGAGATGGCAGATTATGTCCTCTGGCAAGGAGAATGTTTGTGGCGAGACGGTGACGGTGTACTTCACGCCATCGCTCACGGTCGTTCGTCCATGTAACATTGAACTTGGGATTCCGTCATGTAGTAGGTAGCCTTAACTCCACCCCGGCTTAATAGCCTGACACCATTCAAAAGGGACCTACCGTATCAAATTAGTCCGTCAATGCTCGCAATTCTCCTCCGTACCACCAGGTAACGAACGCTGAAATAGGTCGATCTGCACTCTGCGAAGCTTCATTTGCGGAACCAATCGTCTGTCAGATTTATTGTTTCCATCTCCTTGTATTCCAAGGCACAATATATACTTATGAATCGGTTATCCCGAATGATAAATGGCTCGCGTTATCCAACCATCTTACAGATATCCTTTCAGGGAATTCCCCGCTTCTATCTCCCCCTCCACCCAATGTTTGATCAGCATGCCTGCGATGGCCGTAGTGGGTGGTACCTTGATTAACGGCTCTGTCTTGACGACAATCTCAGTTCCCGATTGAGTCTTGGATCCGTCATCCGTCCAACTTGACACAATCCTATCATTGGTCGTACCCGATGTCGCGTTAAGAGAGGCCAAGACTTCTTCGCGAGTGTACCACCGAGCATCTGAAGAAAGACCAGCATCATCACATGAGTCCTGAAACACTTCTTCACTATCTCAGAGTCCCACCTTCCAGTTCGTTGTCCAGATCCGTTCGGATTGGTTGGGAGGGGTCGGCTGTGGCATAGAAACCCAGCATAAGGTTGGCAGGGAATGGCTTCCGAAAATAATGTGAATGCGGGATTAATTAGTGGCGTCCCATATGGGCCACGAACGCTACGAGAGTCTACTCACCCATGGCTGCCCGGAGTGGTACCTGATGTTCCAGACTTTGACACCGGCTTCCTCCCACATTTCGCGTCGCACTGCATCCTCGAAGGACTCTCCAGGCTCGACAAAGCCTGCCAGGGCGGAATAGAAGTTGGCTGGAAATCGTTTCTACAGGTGGTTGTCAACACGGGTTGACGGGAGCACAGAATCCAACATACGTTCCTGCCCAGTATGACCTTGTCCCGGGCCTCGTTCATCACCAACATAATCACGACGGGGTCGGTTCTCGGGTGAGAAAAGTTCTGCAGCCCGCGCCTTTTTGTTTCGGAGCACAGTCAGTTGCGATTTCAATACATGGGCAGCTCAGAGGAGGGCAACTAACCCTGACGGACATGGCTTCTTGTCCGTGTTATCGGCCCACGGCAGTAGCGTGGTACACGACAGCTTCCAACCCGCCCAGAGTGAGTATGTCGGAGAACCGCAAGCAGGGCAGAACTGGATGCGAATGAGTGAGTTGATGATTAGGCGCGTGACGACGCACTCTGTTTCTATCATTCCAATCCACCATGCTCCGTGCGCAAGCAAACACGGCCGCAGCAAAGATATCCAACGCTCCCATGGCCGTCCTCGGATCCGTGAACGCCAACTTGGCAGCACCCGACGATGTAAGCTCCGGGTTCTGCACGACCTCGTCCACCTGCCCCTCGTCCACATCGGCGACGTCGACCGCAAAGTACACTGTACCATCGATGTTGGCGACAGCGATCTCGGGCTCCTTGAAGTCCGAAGACGGGAGCGCAGATGCCATCGCCGGATCACGCTCTTCGAGGCCGAGGAAGACGACACGTGGACCGTGGATGCGGGCCGCTTCGAGCACGGGCGTCTCCTCCGTGTGCGTCTCCCCAGGAGCCTCACCCTGGCCGAAATATGGACTGAGTCCGAGCAAGGGCCGGACGTCTTGCGTCGTCAGGAGTGCTAGCGTGCGCTGGTTCTTCGAGTCGTCGCTGGCGGTGACGAGAAGCGGCATGCCGCTTTTGAACAAGATCCATCGCGCGGACGGGGATTCGACGACTGCATTCAGAAACGAATGCGAGGGTCGCAGCCACGACAGCCGATTCAGCGGGGACCCGCCCATAAAGTTTACGAAGCTTGGTTTGTTTTATTTTTTGGGTTTCATGTTAGTTTCGAAAGAATGCACCTGATGACTTACTGTTCGCTCATCTTGTTCGATGTCGTGATCCTACGGATACTAGAAAGAGAGCCCGTTGTCACCCGTACGTGGCCACGGGTGGGTAACATTTTCGTGATTTCATGCCACGGTCATCGTAGTCACGAGTCGACTCTTTTTCGCTACTTTTCTTCTCCTCACAAGCTCTCATTAGCTCCGTCTTTTCCCGTCGCCCGGATCATTTCCACAGGTCCAAACATTCCCGTTGAAATGCACGACTAGTCTTGTGGAGCCCTGTCAAAGTCATCCAGCATGTGCGAAAAAATGCAAGTTTACGTTGGTAAAGTGAACTCAGAACTGTCAGTCTCCCACTCAAGCCCAAGCACCTTCTTTTTCCTTAACCGAGGCATGGCAGATTAGAACCCCATATCACATAGCATCATTTCCTCTAAAGATGAACATTGTTCTTCCCATAATGAGGGAACAATGCCTGAGACATATGGGCAGTTCTTCTTCCCTTTGCACTTTTCGAGACCTCCGGATCTTCTAAACATATCCTCCAAATGGCTCGCATTCAAGTGCCATGCCTGAAAGAATGGCATCTTCAATGCCCTCCCTCCATTCGATAAATGGAAACAATCTATGCCCCAAGTTCATCCGAGTGTAGTTTACTAATCCGCTCTCCACCATGCGCACACACGCTGATTCTGGTCCAGGGGCGGTGCGCGGGGATGATACCGATCTGTGTCACGGCGTCAAGTATCGTTCATGATGAAATCATGACCAAAAGCTCTTGACTTCCCTGCGGACATGAGATGTGACTCGATCATTCAATATATGCCGGCGCGTCTCAAAATCATTGTCTTAGGGTCTTTTATTATTATTTTTAATTCGTTTGCAACGAAAGGCCTGGAATTTAAACGCGTCACCCAAGGGAAGGAAGGTCATGAACCGTTACGTCCCCGACCGCCCTTGAAACTACCTTTTATGGCAATTCGTTTGTTCGCTGCCCATTTCCGGATCCTATCGCGAAGAGACGTTGCAGGGGGCTCCCTCTCCCCGTCGCAGGGAGAAAGGGAGGGACCAAGTGTTCCAGCCCAGAAGGCCGATATTCAGACCGGTTAATTCTTCCCGCAATCTTTCAACTTTCCTTTTATAGGAATTCGAACAATGGTGGTCCCCTTTGGCCTCTCCCCTCGAAGAACGGGGACAAAATAATTATATTTTGCCCTGCCCTTGGGTGGGACGTGTTTTAAAAGTGCAAGCAATAACATTTAGCTCCGTGTCGTTTCTCGTTTCCAAAACCTTGTATAAAGAGGCAAAATCCCCCCTCTCTCAGGCTCCCTCGGTCCCTGCTCTGCTCTGCCCTATCCTGTATTCCCTTGGAGAAGCTGACGTACGCCCATTTTTGTTCATATTCGGACCCTTGTCCTTGTCTTCCATCTTTCTTGAAAATGTCCCTTCTAATCATGAGTATGTTCATCCCCCCCTCTCACAGTATGCGATGACGTCCAACATGCCTCCCCACACCCCACCAAAACCAGATGGCAATAGAGCACACCGTTTCCACGACTCCGCTATCTCCCCAACCCAAGCCATCGCCGAGGCATGGCGACGCGAATCGTCCCAGAACCAAGAGTTCTGGCTGCAAGCAGAGACAAAACGGAGAGAACAATATTCAGCCCCGAGACCACCCCGACCTAGACGCGGTTCTGGAAGTAAAATGTAGCCCTAAAGTATATTCTTGCATCTGATGGCTTCGAGGTGAGCCCCGGTTTGGCTTCTCGTCGCGTGCTCGTTTTCGCACCCCTCGTCTCCTTGTCACTGATCGTTTGCATCCACCAGCTTCGCTTTCATGCGTGTAAATATTGGCATTTGGCTTGAAGCGATACCACAGCACGACTACTGTATAACATTTGGTTTGACTTCCTTCGAATTCGGCATGTAAAAGAACTTGGGTTGCCTTTGAAAGTTGACCGCGAGATGCAGATTGAGACGATGCATTATTTATGTTATTAGGTTGTTGATACAACACGAGATATTGAAAAGAAATACACATGCGATCACTGTCCTGGTGTTACAACGGAGGCACTGAGTGTGTCGTCATTCATTTCGTCCTCCAAATCATGTTGTTGGTCCGGGTCCTCTTCTTCCTCATCCTCGCCTTCCTCCTCCAAGGAAGCTTCGGCTTCGGCTTGTGCTTGTGCAGCAGACGCCGCGTTGGCGATGGCTTGCTCGAGCAACTTTGTCTGCTCTTCCGACAGACCATAGAGAGATAACCGAGGTGCGGTGTCAAGTCGTGATCCTGCTCCATCGCTCACGGACCGGGCAGAATCAAGCGAAAATGTTCTAATAGGCGGCGGCTCGTCATTAGCATTGCCGCCGTATGAGATGGACCCTGAAGGGCGAGCCAGACCGCTGGCGCCGTCGCCGGCAGGACCCGGCGATTCGTTGCCCTGAATCTGCTGCTGCCCTTGCGAACCGGATCCGAGTAAGTTCTGCATCTGCGCGCGGGCGATGACGCTTGCCAACGTCGCTTGCCCGCCGGTTGGGTCGAGGTTCAGTGGAGGCGCGGTGTGGTCCGTGCCAAGTGCAGCAGACACGTGTCCTTGCAACGTTGCATGGAGGCTGAGCACGGCTGCCTGTGTTTCCCGGATGACATCACCGTGCACCTCCCCTTCCTCCATATGCATGTGAACGTCCTCGCCTGGTCCGTGACCGTGACCGTAGTACCCTGCTGCTGCACCGCCCGCAGCGATGTCCATCCACATCCGCGTACGCCGACCCTCCCGTATCGCGTCCTCGTCGCCTTCTTTATCCAACATCACCTCCGTGACCGTTGAGTTGACGCAAGCCTCACCCTTGCCCCCCCGCGCCGCACTGCTATTTTTGTGCCGTTTGATTGCGTCGCGGCGGGAAAACATCTTGTCGCAACCAGCACATTGCCAGGCTTTCTTCTCGTGGAGTTTGGCGTGACGCTTGAGGTCGTGATTACGCGCAAATGACGCAGGGCAGATGACGCAGCGGAACGGGCGGTGTACGGCGTGCACGCGTTGGTGTGCCCGCAGGCTGTAAAGCCTCGCGAATATCTTGCGGCAGCCGGGCACGAGACAGGGATAGACGGCCGTGCCGATATCGTTGGACGGGACAGAGGTCGGAGTGGAATGTGTGCCTTGCGGGATCCAGGGGTGGGAAGAGGGATGGAGCGCAGAACCTGGTGGCGGCTGCTGGACAGCGTGGTTGTGAGTCGCTGTTGGGCCAATTTGGATTCCGCTGAGGACTCCGAGGACTTGAATCAATCCTCCGATCTCTTGAAGCGCATTCATCTCCGGACCACCTCCGGCGGATGATGTCATGGAAAAAAGGAACAGTTGATGGAGTTGTAGCTGAACGGAAGAGATAACGGACGGATCAAGAGAACCATTCATCGGAGAATTGGCAGTGAGAGTGTTAGAGACGATTTTAACGGCTTCGGTGATTTGTCGCTGAAAATCGTGGGGTACGACGTTCGGTCGTTTTGGAGCGCGGGCATCGTTTTGCCGTTGTTCCTCTTCGCTCTCGTCCCGTTTTCGCTTGCCCTTGTCCAATTGGATAGCAGGTGCATTTGAGTGACGCATCGTCGCGAATAGCGCGTCGGAGCGGGCCAATGACACCAGGACTGGTGCCAGGGACTTGGCAAGCTCCTTTGAGATAGACCCTGCAAGAACGATCTGTTTCAGGACGCTCAATACATTATCGTTGGTCCCCGGGACGACAGCCATGGAAAGCACAGAGTGGGCAAGTGCGTCATTCTCTGTGATCGCAAGGATGCCTTTCATTGTCTCGAATGCAGCATCCTGTTTCTTGGAGAAAGCAGTCTGCCCATCTGTAAGGGTTGCGACGTGGGCTGTGACCGGTTGCCTACTTGGCATAGCTTGGGCCGCCTGAGCCTTGCTAATGTCTGCCCAAAGCTGCTCCTTCAAACGGCGAGCTATCTCCTCCGCCTCTTCTTCATCCTCGTCTTCGTCTTCGTCTTCATCTTCAAATCCCTCATTCCCGAGGTTTTTGACGTCCTCTGTTGTGGTTCCCACATTTCCGGAGACAAGAGAAGTCACGTCGTGCTCAACAACCTGACTTGCAACAGCTTCTGTCATCAACCTCAAGAGCTAATCTAGAAAACCGCATGAATTGCGTTTGCTAGTCATTGGATCTGGTGCAAAGGCTCACCGGTAGCCTGGAATTAACCGTGCCAGAGTGAACTTTGAAGTCTCCCAAATTGGAAAGACGATGGCCGGTCACGTGCTGCTTGATTTTGGCAAAGCGAGATTTGACATCCGCGAATATGCAAAACTTGCGCTCTTTGAAGTCTTTCCCGACACCCGAGACCCCATGTAGGATTCTGCAGGTTACCAACACACAACAAAGTAGTTTCCTAGAGTCTCCGAACATCACGACAACATGGCAAGTAATACCATTAAGGATTTGGCTGCTGGAACTGCCGGTGGAATCGCCCAGGCGAGTGATGCATGTTCCGAGTGAGAGACAAATATTGAGCTCTATCACTTTTTTTTCTGATCTTACAGGTGCTCGTTGGACAACCCTTTGATATCGTGAAAGTGGTCAGTAAATGAAAAGCTGCTCAGCAGAATATCCGAGCTTTACGTGTTTGCATGCTTGCAGCGCATGCAAACGTCAGCCAAGGGAACCTATTCCGGGATGTTAGATTGTGCTGGCGGTATTTTGAAGAACGAAGGACCGTTGGCATTTTACAAGGTTGGGTTAATTTCACGTGAAATGAAAGCAAGAGATCACTGAAACGCGTGTCTTCCAGGGCACACTCACACCTCTATTAGGTATTGGACTCTGTGTGTCCATACAGTTTGGTGCTGTAGAATACGTGAAGAGAGTATTCGTAGAGCAAAATATCGCACGTGGAAAGGGGGGACAAGGGGGTAAAACTCTTGACGCCGGTCAACTCTTAACAGCAGGTGTGGCTGCTGGCCTTGCCAACGGTTTCGTCTCAGGCCCAGTCGAACACATCAGGATTCGTGAGTTTTCGGGTTGACCAGTCCGATCGACCATTGTCTCACGGGGCCATTCAGGATTACAAACCCAATCTAACACAAATCCGGCGTACAACGGACCCTTTGATGCTTTCAAAAAGATATATTCGCAGCATGGGCTCGCCGGTATCTTCAAAGGCCAATGCGTAACTTTCCTTCGCGAAGCTATGGGTTACGGTGTCTATTTCATGGTATATGACAAATTAGTTCAACGCGAAATGAGGCAAAAAGGGATTTCCCGCGAACATATAAACCCCCTCAATGCCGTCCTCTATGGCGCAACTGCAGGATATGCGGTAAGCTGTGCCAATCGATCATATATTTCAGCTCAGTTCACCGGTTCCTTCTTAGCTATGGGCGGTGATATACCCCATAGACATGATCAAATCTCGGATGCAAACTGATGGGTTCAGTCCTTCGACCGGTCAGAAGTATACCTCTACTCTGGATTGCGTGCGGAAAGTATGGCGATCTGAAGGTATCGCGGCGTTCACGCGTGGGCTTGGTCCCACGCTCATTCGGTAAGTGAAACCTACTCACCAAATCATCCCACACTGATCCCAGCGACCTTTGCAGTTCGCCGTTTGCCAATGGAGCTACGTTCTTGGGCTTTGAGCTGGCAAGCCGTTTTCTTTATTCATGATTAATGAATGAGTTGGGGCGCCTCCCCCGACCTCCAAGCAATACCGTTTGATGCTGGGAACTTTACGTATGGTTACCATGGCTGGCTCAGTTGACTCAGACGTACATATACATCACTGCTGAGCTGGCACCACAACTAACCTGGAGTTTCCTTTTGTCGTATGCCATACCTGGTCGTTTCGACTTGCTGTTTATGGCACCTACAAGCATTGATCTACCCGATGTAATCGGTTGGTTGGAGTAAGCTGGACCAACATAATATGTTACGACTCTGAGTGACAGCGAAGTATGCCTGGATGTGGCTCATTCACGCGGTTAGGCGCCAATGCCTGACCCGGATGATGCAAATTCCCTGTTTCATGCATATGAAGAATCAGATGATGTCGTAAAGTATTTAAAATCATGGCGATTTATAACTTGAGTGTATACAAATCAGTCAGCTTGCAAGCACACGAACGAGTCGAGTCGACCCTACATGTTCTTTGGTTTCGCACGAAAAACCGATGCCGATGGTCCTTTACCAGGACTTCAATGATATTTCATTCTTAATCGTTCCCAAACTAATTATCTTTTTACCTTACCTGAGGTATGTTCGAGGATAGCACAGTTGTAACAAACTCAAATAAATCGAGGGATCGGAAACAAGTGAAGGAAGTTACCGAGAGAGCCACTGGCAGTCAATGTGAAATCAGTCAGTTTGCCATGCGAACGTGTAGTCGATCCCCTTGGTTTCGCACGAAACATCGATGACCGATGACCGGGATCCTCGATCAGGTATTGCATCCTTAAATCGTTGTTCCCTAAGTTCTTTCACTCGCTATCAACAACGACGGGCCGTTGGCGGCTAGATCTGGGAATAAATAATATCATGACGATGGCAACTATCTTACACATGTCACCATTTGCTTCTCACTAACTTTGTGGCTCTATAGCGTCATAGTAGGTGCCGACCCGGGTTCAAACGTTCACCGAGCATCTGTGAACATTACGTCATACATTAATAGCTGACTTCTCCTCCTGTAGACCTTCTTCGTGCACCGTACATTTCAGTACGTAAGAAGACATCCATATACATAGTAACTGTAGTTTGCCGTCAAGTCTACACGTCAGTGTGCTAATCAGGCGGGGACCTGAGCGCTTCCAAAATGCTGTACATACGTTGCATATGTTCGAAAAATGGCGACCGACTCTATGTAGTACAGACTAGTACTAGTGGCGTTGCAATGCCTTGACGCGGTTCCCACTTTCCACTTTTGGGTGCACAAGGCTTCAAGATTTACAAGGCGTCGTCACACCAGCAGATTTCACGCTTGACCAGAATCCCAATGATATTTAAATATAAATCAGAGAGTTCTGGCATGATTATTCTCCACAAACAATCCTTGTCTTATTACCATCAGCATTCAGTGGACTATGGACTCTTCACGTGGTACTTCCCAAATCTTTCTTCCCGTCAACCTAGAATCCAGCTTCGTTGGAACGAAAAGAGACAGCCTCGGTTGCAGTGATATTTATCTAACCGCGACTCTAGACGAAGTGGTCAGGATCCGTAACATGAATGCCAATACTCAATGGCAAGGGCTGGCTTCGTCCATCATTGCTGATGTGAAGGTTAAATTTAGTCAGTATGTCTTCCAGTGCTAGCTCTTATACCGTCCGGTTACATCTCGTGTATCAGGATCAGGCTGCAGAAATCAGAGCTTGAACCCCTTCAAATTATTTGCTAATCGCCGTGTCGCTAAAGAGATTCTTGCTGAAAGCAAGCATCTGTTGTAGAAAACTCTAGTAGAAGTCACT
>JBBPME010000348.1:0-23153 GCA_038090155.1 Rossbeevera pachydermis
ACAGTGAAATTTGCTACTCTTGTACCCTCTATGCCAACATTGAAGGGATCTCTCAAAAGGTTCTCTTCTATATCATGTCCTGTGGCAATGAAAACCTCATCCTTGGCCTCCCCTGGCTCTGTGCCACCAACCCCTCCATCGACTGGAAAAACCAGACCCTCACCATCAACAAGTCCTGCGATCAATCCAAGGACCTATACTCTGCCTATGTGGCAGACTCACACCACCATGACTCTGGCTTCCACCCACCATCCACCACTCCTTTCAAACCTCCTCACCACACCACCATTACCCCAGACACCCAAGAGTAACTCCACTCCTACCTCAACTTCAACAACCCAAAAGCCTACTTGCTTAGGGCTAAGGAAAACCAAACCATCAATCGCGTCATCCATGGCATTTGCCACTTCACTCCCCTTGGATACCCTGTCTGCACCAAACTTACCTCCGCAATGGAGCTAGTGATGGTCGCCGAAAAGGCAAAACCACCACCTGTTCTTCCTTCAGAATACTCCGCATTCACCTCAGTCTTCTTAGAAGACGTCTGTGACCACATTCCCCCCTCCCAACCCTATGATCATGAGATCAACCTCAATGAATCCTTCGTTCCAAAAATTGGGAAACTCTACCCCTTGTCTTCTAAGGAACAGAAAGCTACTGACGATTTCCTTGAGGAAAACCTTCGCTCTGGGAAAATACATCCCTCGAACTCCCCCCAAGCCTCCCCCTTCTTCTTCGTAAAGAAAAAGGATGGCAAGCTTCATCCTTGCCAAGACTATTGCTACATCAATGAACACACCATTTGTGATGCATATTCCCCCCCCCTAATCTTCAACCTTATTGATAAACTCAGGGACACAAAAGTCTTCACTAAGTTCAACATCCAGCGGGGATACAACAATGTCTGCATCAAAGATGGACACCAATGGAAGGTCACTTTGATCACCCATAAAGGCCTCTATGAACCCACAGTTATGTTCTTTGGACTCTGCAACTCCCCTGCCACTTTCCAATGTTTATGGACAACTCATTCAGAGATATGATTGCTGAGGGTTGGCTCATTATCTACATGGATGATCTCTTAATCTTCTTTCCAGATGATGAAACCCACACCAAATGAATCAAATGTGTCCTTCAGCAGATGCAAGAACTTGGCCTTTCCAAATGTAACTTTGCAACTAAGGAAGTCAAATATCTTGGCATGATTGTTCAACCTGGACAAATTGCTATGGATCCCATCAAGCTAGACAGAATCACCTCCTGGCCCACCCCCACCAAAGTTAAAGAAGTTCACTCCTTCCTTGAATTCACAAATTTCTACTGCTGGTTTATTCCGGACTACTCTACTATTGCTCACTCCCTCTTGAATCTTACCAAGAAGAATCTTGCCTGGTCCTGGACTCCTGCCTGTGAACAGTTGTTCCAATCCCTGAAACGACTCTTCTTGCCAAACCTGTCCTCTGACTTCCCAATCTCTCTGTGTTACAACCTGCCACTATTCTTTCTCTTTTCCTCTTCATCTTTGCCTATTACTATGCCTTTCTCTGATTGATTGTTTACTCATTATACTTTAGTCATCTGCAGTCTTCTTGACTCATCCATAACTCCAGATTACCAATCTCTCTTACTCATGCTTACTCACCTTGCTTCATCATCCACTTAGTGTACCATTACTTATATGTAGTCTTCATGACTCATTCACACTGTGGCTGACTCATCTTCCTTCGGTCTTGTTCCATAACCTTCCATCTCCCCTCTATATAAACCCTAGACACTCGTCTTTGTACACTAAGCTAGAGCTACTCGATATTCCAATCCACTTGCTCTCAGCCCACTCCCTGAGCATGTGCTCCTTATTTTTAGTCCTTTGTCATCCAAGGCATTTCCCTTTGGACTCCTTAGTCAAACCCTTGTGCTACACTTCATGGTGAAGCTCGCAAGGTACCCTTAAGCCCTAGTTGTCCTTAGGCCTCCCCCTTCAGACTCCCCTTAGCCAAAAGCCCTTCTGTTACGCTTCATGGTGAAGCTCTTGAAGCATCTCTAGTTCCTCGTTGTCCTTAGGCCTCCCTCTTCGGACTCCTCAGCCTTCATCATCCTCTGGTGTCTACCTTGGGACTCCCAACCCTTAGCCCTAGTACCCATCGAGTCTATGACCAATCCTACCCAGGCCAGTCATACAAAAAGCTCTAGCTTCCCCTTCAGTCACCATCATTGTGAACCACTCTCACCATTCCACCCAAACTCCCCTACTCAAGACCTGAGGGAAGGCATTCCTCTTCCACCCCACAGAACCCCTTTGTCCCTTCAACCCACCAAGCCCTTGCAGCCACCTCCTCTTGGAGAGAAGGCCAAGCTCCCACTGAATCCCCAGAGTCCCTTCCTCATCTATCCAGTGATGAAGACACAGATCTTGACCCAGATCTTACCCTCCCCTTGACACCGAGCTAGCCCACCAACTATCCTCGAGCCTTACCCTCCATCCTCCATCCTCCACTCCAATCACCCACCAACCACCCTTTAACCTTCCCCCACCACCTCGTGTCATGTCTTCTTCTAAAGTCACAGAACTCCACCTCACCCAACCAGTGGACTTTAATGGCTCCCAGAATAAAGCCATGCCCTGGATACGATCTGTTCAAAGGTACCTTGCTATCAACAAGGATGTCTACCACTCAGATGAGTGACAAGTCAGGTTCGCCCTCTTGTTCATGAAGAAAGGAACTGCCTACTCTTGGGCCAATACCTTCACTTCAAAAGGCTCTCTGCCAGCTCCCTCTCTAGGCACCTGGAGCAACTTCTTCAATGAGTTTAAGAAAACCTTTGAACATTCCAACTTGGCAGCCAACACCCTTACTTGGCTCTCCTCCTTTCACATGGAGACCAAGTGTGATGAGTCATTCTTCTCCTCCCTCACCTCCTACATTTCTCAGTTCCAAAACAGAGTTTCTATCTCTGGTCTCAAGGAAGAGGCAACCCTCTGTCAGTTCTTCTCAACTGGCATTCCTCCCTCCTTCTCTGAACAAGTATATCTCATGGAGAAAGTCCCCACCACTGTCGCAGATTGGTACACCAATGCACAAAGACTCAACAACTATCAACATCACGCTGCCATGACTGCCAAACTCCATAGAGGACACGGCCAATTTCATCTTTTCATTCTCCAGACCACCGTCCAGGCCCCTAGGGAGAAAAATCCCAATCCCATGGACATAGATGAGGTGAAAATCACCAAGCTCACCTCCAAGGAAAGGGAGCAATGCTTCAAACTTGAACTTTGCCTCCGTTGCAGGAAACCTGGCCATAATGCCACTTCTTGCTCTGCCTTCACCTCCACCACCCCTACCACCTCCTCCCACAAACGATTCACTAAAAAGATTGCTAAAGCAGAAGAAAAGGATGTCCCAGCCCTGATAGAGATGGTGTTATGTTTCACTGTTTCCTTCTTTCCTTTCACTTGTTCTCACTACAGACTACCAAGTCTCTGTGTTCAAACCATGCTCTGACCGTTTCTTCTCTTCGATGACTAATATACCCTTACTCATCTACCTTAGTCATCATTCCTTCACAACTCATCCGCAGTCACCATGACTCACTTTCTTTGTAACCATTACTCATCTGCAGTCATTCTGACTCATCTTCTGTACTGTGGATTACTCATCACCCTTCCACCATGTTCCATGGTGTTCCATCCGATTACTTAATCCTTATTCCCTTGTACCATATAAACCCCTCCATATCTTCCATATTCCCTAAGCTAGATCTCCTCTGTACTCCCTTGTACGTCGGTACCTCTTGCAATCTAGCCTATCTCTTGACAACCCTTCAGTGGGCAGTACCCTTGGAAGTCCTCATCATACTCTTGAGTGGATACTCTCTTCAGTCCTTGTCTCATAGCTCTTCACTTGATTGTGTTACCTTCATCTTGACATTTGATCGAGCGATACCTGTGGCTGTTACCCTCAACAGTACTCTAAGTCCCTTTGTCAAGACACTTGATCTTGGATGATACCCTTGGCTCTAGACTCACAGAGGCTACACTCATTCCTACCCGGACCAAGTGTAACACATGAAGGAAGACTCTGACGATGAAAAGGTCATTGGAAAAACCACTTTCTCTTGGGGTTTTTGAAGAGGAGACCTCATTTGATACAAGGCTCTTCTATTTCTAGTACCTGTGCACCTGTACTTATATCAAAATCCTCTAAAGCAATGAAAATCCCCATTCACCTCATTGTACCTGAAGGCAATCTTAATCACAAGGACTAGGCACCTCAACTAAAGACAAGAAAGGATGGAGGGAGCTAATTAGAGGGAATCCAACCAGAACAAAACTAGCTTGTTCGGTTGCTGCATTCAAGTATTTATACTACAGGTACATGCGCACAGACCAAGCTGTGTCTGACACTATCTACTATATAAGGGTATATGGCTCTCATGGGTGTGAGAGAAGGAAGCGAGGCTATGCATCAAATGGAAGAGAAGCCGAGCAGAAATGAAAAGAAGCTGGCCTCATGTGAAACATGTGTTAGATTCTAGACCATGACATCATGGATAAGATAAAGGGATAAGCGTGCTGATAAGATGCGAGGGATAAGATTGGCGCTATGATAAGATAAGATAAGATGAGATGAGATAAGATGAGATAAGAGATAGTGAAGTGAGATTTGCAACAGTACCTTCACACAACCTCCAAGCCATCAAAACATCCACCCTAGTGGATAGCAGTGCAGAAATCTCCTGCATCGACTGGTCCTTTGTTCACAAACACCAGCTCCCCAGGACAAAACTGGAGACCCCCATCAGAGTACAAAATGTTGACCAATTGATTAACAAGAAAGGTGACATTGTTACAAACCCTTCAAAACCATAGATATTGCATAGACGCCCACTCTTAGCGCCCACTACTATTGAACCATTGATTGTTAGACGCCTGCTTCTTAGCGCTCGTAGTCTTTAACGCCCGCATCTTTAGCACTCGCGTATAGCTCACAAGTCACGTGACATAGCATAGCATTGGTCATTGGTCCAGACTGTGACATTATTGCATAGTATTGGTCATCGATTCTAGAACATGACATTACGTCATCATTCTAGATCCTGACATATTACATAGCATTGGTCATAGATTCTAGACCATGACATCATAGCATAGCATTCGTCATCGTTCTAGACTCTGACATCATCGACCTCATGGTAACAACATGGATAGCACATTGCATAGGCATGGTATCCTCAAGGCATAGATAACGCCTCATGGCGTATAGCCTTGTGCATGGTACAGGCATGTTTGCCTCATGGATCACCTCATGGTGTATAGCCGAGCATAGCATTAGTGATAGATTCCCATTGATGTCATAGATAGTACCTCGCACAGCTTGGTCCGTGCGCAGGATTCCATAGTATATATAGTGGCTCGTATAGTAGATAGTTCCCTAGTCTTTTCTGGTTGATTTACCGCCAGTTTACTCCCTTGTTCTAGTCCTAGTCTTAATTGACATCCTCCATTGTCCTAGTATTGTGTGTGGTAGCCGGTTCTGTATAGAAACCAGGCGTCGCCAACAGACATCCTCTTCTTCACCTCACTCTTTGTTGACATTGAAGGGGTCACCCAGAAAGTCCTCTTCCATATCATGGACTGTGGCAATGAAAATGCCATCCTAGGACTCCCCTGGCTACATGCTACAAACCTGGACATTGACTGGGAAGCCCAAACCCTCTTCATCTCGGAGGACTCTGATATTTCTGCCCATCTATACCACCTATACACCACAGACCTTCATTGTTATGACTCCCATTTCCAAAAACCTGCTTCCCCCCCTCAGAAACTCCCTAGACATGTCAATGTCCACACTGTTCATGACAAAAGCCTCTATGACTACCTCGAATTTGAAACCGAGGATTAGTTCCTCTGGAGAGCAACTGAACAGCAGATCCTGAACTAAGTCATGAGATGTGGCTCCCGATTCATTTCCAAGGGATCCAACTACATCGCTCACACTCTCACCACCACCACCAACCTCACTATGGAGGTTGAGAAATCCGAAAGGTAATTTTAATCACAAGGACTAGACACCTCAACTAAAGACAAGAGTAGGATGGAGGGAACTGATTAGAGGGAATCCAACCAGAATAAGACTGGCTTGTTCGGTTGCTTCATTCAAGTATTTATACTACTGGTACATGGACACAGACCAAGCTGTGTCTGACACTATCTACTCTATAAGGTTATACTGTTCTCATGAGTGTGAGAGAAAGAAGATAAGAAGCAAGGCTATGTATAAAATGGAAGAGAAGCCGAGCAGAAATGAAAAGAAGCTGGCCTGATGTAAAACATGTGTCAGGTTCTAGACCATGACATCATTGATGAGATAAAGAGATAGATGCGCTGATAAGATGAGATCAATATGATTGGTGCCATGACAAAATAAGATAAGATAAGATAAGATAAGATAAGATGGTTTGGTGAAGTGAGATTTGCAACACTACCCCCCATCTAAGCCTGAGATTCCAGATCAGGCAGAGGTTTGGTTGAGCCGTTCGTCAAGTTCTCACATGGTGAGAAGAGCGAATTGAAAACTTCATGGACCATCCGTAGCTTTCGAGGCATGCTGGGATGAGATGCATGGAATTCTTTTATGGCAACCTGTGCATTTTTCAGGGTGGAGGCTGGCTCCCAAGTATGATCATCTTCCTCGTATCCTTTCCAGTGGACGAGGTAATGGAAACCGCGACCAATTGGTCTAGAGTCAACAATATAATCAACCTCAAATTCCTCAATGCCTTCATTGGAAACTTGAATTGGACCTGGTTTGTATGATTTTTGGCCTTCCAGGAGTTCAGTATACGGCTTTACACGTGAGACATTCACTGTGGAATGCATTCAATTAGACTTAGGCAATAGTTTTACTGTGTTTGGTCCTTTCTGTTCTAGTACCTGATAAGGGCCAATCCGATCCTAGGTTCAGATGCAATGTTGATAACCAGACAAGATCTCCAATCTTGTATTCAAGGGCTGTTCAACAGTGTCTGTCTGCTTGCGACTTTATCTGTTCTCTGTTTTTTCCAAGGCTGCCTTAGCCTGAGTAAGCGCTGACTTCATGGAAGCTGTGAACATATTGGCTACAGGTGCTTTAGCAGTTCTGGGCTCGAAACCTAATCTTGGTTCAAATGTCTTGGTTAAATGGAAGAGGGCAAAGCCTGTTGCCAAGGATTGTGTGTTGTTAATATTAAACTGGGTGATGGCAAGCCATTCAGCCCATTGATCTTGCTTTTCGGCTATGAACTGGCAGAGATACTGCTGGAGTTCTCTATTTACACATTCTGTTTGTCTATCAGTCTGCAGGTGATATGTCATGGACATCTTTCATTTGATGTGCAACATCTAACATAAGGCTTTCATCACCTGTGATGAAAACTGTGGTTCTCAATCAGATACTATTGAATCGGGTAGACCATGGTTTTCAGATGTAATCTCAATAGAGCTCTGCTGTTCCGATAGACGTAACCATTTTGTGAGTAGGCACAAAGGCCACCTCCTTACAGAATCGATCTACAATCACTAGGATCACATCAAAACCATGACTAACTGGTAGACCAGTGACATAATCAACAGATATATCTTTCCAAGATCCCTCTGGTACTGGCAATGGTTCAGTAAGTCCAGCTGTTGCTTGAGTGGTTGGCTTCATTTGGGCACAACGGGTACAAGCTTTGCAATAGTCAATAATCTCTGATTGCATGGCTGGCCAAGTGTAGTAGTGTTGAACCAGTTCTATGGTTTTGTCTGCCCCTTTATGTCCAGATAAGGGGTGGTCGTGAAATTCTGAAAGCACATTTAGCTGGTATTTTTCCGGGACCCATATTTTATCTACATACATCCAGGGATCTAGCTTTCTTGTGCATCCATCAGGACTGCTATTTATTTCCTGATGGGAGTGTTGGATTTTCTCAAAGAGGTTAGATGCGGTAGGGGTCACCGGACCATCTAAGCTTTTGACCATATGAGATGCGGTAGGGAACACTGGACCATCCATGGTCTTTACCACCCATTCTGGTGCAATGAGTGTAGTCTCTTTGTTATCATTTTCTATCCCTTTCTTGTGATCCTCTCGTCTAGAGAGTGTGTCCGCTTTTCCCATGGATGTCCCTGGCTTGTTGATTAAATTAAAATGAAATCGGGATAGATACTGTGCCCATCTTGCTTGGTGGTGATTTGGATCTTGGGACTTCATAAAGTATTGCAGATTTTGATGCTCTGTCCAGATTTTGAAGACATGTCTAGCACCTGCTAGGTAGTGACGCCATTGTTCGAGAGAAAGAATGATGGCTAGCATTTCTTTATCGGCAATGGGGTAATTTCACTGCTCTGGTGTCATCAAATGTGACATGTATGCCACCAGGTGCCATTTGTCTTCTTTTAAAGTGCTCAGCACTGCCCCTGTAGTGAAGTCTGATGCATCACATTCAACCCTGTACATGAATTGGTTATCTGGGTAGGCTAGTACTGGAGCAGTTGTGAAGCAATTTTTGAGTGTGTCAAATGCTACTTGTTGAGCTGAATTCCAACTCCAAAGTTGATCTTTCTTGGTAAGGTCATGCATTGGCCTGGCTATTTCACTATATTGTTCTATAAACCAGTGATAGAAGTTTACTAACCCTAGGAAGCTCCTGACTCCTTTTATGTTTGTTGGAGCTTGCCAACCCTGGATACCACTGAGTTTGGCAGGGTCCATTGAGATCCTGTCTCTAGATACGATCATGCCTAACATGTCGACACTGGTTGCATGAAAGGTGCACTTTTCTGGTTTCATGAACAGATTATGTTTCCTAAGTCGTGCTAGCACTTCTTGAACTAGTTTTTGGTGATGATTTAAATCATCCATTTATATGAAGATCATTAAGTCATCAATGTAGATAATAATATCATCCATGTTGTTGCAAATCTCACTTCACCAACCCACTTATCTTATCTTATCTTATCTTATCTTATCACAGCGCCGATCTTATCTATCACATCTTATCAGCGCACTTATCTATTTTATCTTATCAATGATGTCATAGTCTAGAACCTAACACATGTTTCATATGAGGCCAGCTTCTTTTCATTTCCGCTCAGCTTCTCTTTCATTTGATACATAGCCTCGCTTCTCATCTTTTTTCTCTCATGCTCATGAGAATAGTATACCCTTATATAGTAGATGGTGTCAGACACAGCTTGGTCTGTGCACATGTACCTGTAAGTATAAATACTTAAATGCAGCAACCGAACAAGCCAGTCTTGTTCTGGTTGGATTCCCTTGGTCTACCAGCTCCCTCCATTCTATCTTGTCTTTAGTTGAGGTGCCTAGTCCTTGTGATTAAGGTTGCCTTCATTAGAACAAGATTATTCTTACTACCCACCTCATTTTGTCAGCAACCACCTATCGTTGCACACCCTATTTTGAAAAATTTTCCTGACACTTTGTCATTAGTCTTGTCCACACCACTTGGGTGTAAAACAACCGTGCTTGGATAGCAGTCCAAGGACCTTAACTTGTGCAGACCACAACTGCAATCTCAACTATGTATAACAAGTATATCACGCCCCATAAGGCTGCAGTACAAATTCACAAAGTAGAACCTTATATGTTCACTTTGTGGGTCATTAGTCCTCATTCGAGAGGGAGCAGCCCACCATGTATACCATTTGAAAGGATAGAATCACGATCTCTTCTATCTAAAATAAGATTCACAGCTTAGACAGAGCTAAATCTGGGCTGTAGCCAGGCAATTCTGGTTTCTACCGACTCTACCCTCAACACACATCCAGAGCTCATGACTCTGGTATTGTTTTTAGTATACTTTTAGGTAAACTGGTGATTGGTCTCTTCGTGAGTATCACCCAGTTTAGAATATCAGTGCTGGTCTCTACGTGAGTATCACCTAATCTAAGGAAAAGTAGGATCCACTCCCCTACCATCAATAGCATAGCTGGATTTTGATGGTGACATTGTTGAATTCATTCTTGGAAACTTCTTGGCCACACAAGAAAAAATAGTATTACCTCAGTGGACAGAAGTCCCCACTCCCACTAGATACCCAGAGCAAAACCACCACCTCACAAATATTGAGGATCTCAATACTTGGCCTCATTGGCTAAAGAACCAATTTCTCGCCTCCCTAGTTGGTCAAGGACCCCCCATTAATAATCTCAGTGAAACTCACAGCTGCCAAGCCGAAGCAGAATTCCTAATCCGCCCCTCTGTCACTCCCCCCCTGATATCATTGAGTGAGATTCTCAAACACCCATGGACTATCAATATCTTAATGAGGGTACGGTTAAAAATAACTACCCTCTCCTGCTTATGTCACAATTGGTCAACAAACTCAAAGGAGCTAGACTCTTCACCAAAATGGATCTCTGATGGGGATATAATAACACCAGAATCAAAGAAGGAGACAAATGGAAAGCAGCCTTCATATGTCACAAAGGTGCCTTTGAACCAGTGGTCATGTTCTTTGGTCAATGCAACTCCCCACCACGTTCCAACAAATGATGAACAAGATCTTTGTGAACATGGATGATGTTACACTTGGTCCAGATAGGAACAAGTGTAGCCTCAAGAAGGAGGTCTTGGAGCTGGAGACAAGCACAAGGAGTCTTGAGGGACAAGGGATCAAGACGACAAAGGGTCAGAGGGACTGAGGAAGTCTTGAGGATTGAAGGGATCAAGACAACAAGGTTCTTCAATGGTCGAGGGATTGAAGACTAAGTTCTGAGAGTGACAAAGACAACCTTGATAGAGCTTGGGTAGAGCTCAAAGGTTGAAGTGTCCTTTCAAGTGCAGGACAAAGTCACACAAAGAGTTCAAGGAGCAAGAGATATATTCCAAGACGTATCTAAGGGATACTTGAGGAGGTCAAGGTTAGAGAAAATAAAGGTGATGGGGAATCACTTTATAAGTAAAAAAAAAACAATAGTGTTACACTTGGTCCGGGTAGGAACAAGTGTAGCCTCAAGAAGAAGGTCTTGGAGCAAGGGACAAGAGCGAGGGGGTCTTGAGGGTCAAGGGATCAAGATGACGAAGGACTAAGAGGACTGAGGGAGTCTTGAGGATCAAGGGGATCAAGACAACGAGGTTCTTCGAGGGTAGAGGGATCAAAGACTGAGGACTGAGAGCGACAAAGAAAACCTTGTAGAACTTGGATAGAGCTTTAAAGATTGAAGTGTCCTTTCAAGTGTAGGACGAGGTCACGCAGAGGATTCAAGGAACAAAGGATATATTCACCAAGACATATCTAGGAGGATACTCGAGGAGGTCAAGGTTAAAGAAAACTAAGAGTGATGGGGATTGCTTATAAGTAAGAGAGAGAACAATAAGAACTACAGTGATTGGTTAATAAAATGGTGCCATAGAATGTTATGGAAGGCAATGGAAGGTGTAAGTAATCTGCAGTAAGGAACAGTAAGAAGCTGTGGATGACTAAGTGTACATGTAAGTGTTGTCAAGGAGGATAGGCATCAAAGATGAAGGAAAAAAGGAGAGAGGGAAGGGAAAAAGAAATGGGGTCCATATGAATCATAACAAATAGGAACTAAGATGATTGGTTAATAGAATGGCACCATAGAACCCTATGGAATATGGTGGAATGTGTAGGTAATCCACAGCAAGGAACAATAAGAAGCTGTGGATGACTAAGTATACATTGAAGTGTAAGGAGATTGAGAAACATGTAGTTAAGAAGGAAAGCAAGAGATAGAAGAAAAGAAATAAGGGGTCCTCATGAATCTTAACAGATGATGTCATTATTATCTACATTGATGACTTAATGATCTTCATGAAAACTGATGATTTAAATCATCATCAAAAACTAGTTTGAGAAGTGCTAGCACAACTCAGGAAACATGATCTGTTTGTGAAACCGGAAAATGCACCTTTCACGCAACCAGTGTCAACATGCTAGGCATGATCATATCTAGAGATGGGATCTCAATAATCCAGGGCTGGCAAGCTTCAACAAATGTAAAAGGAGTCAGGAGCTTCCTAGGACTAGCAAACTTCTATTGCAGGTCCATAGAAAAATATAGTGAAATAGTGTGACCATTGCATGACCTTACCAAAAAGGATCAACCTTGGAGTTGGGATTCTGTGCAACAAGTAGCGTTTGACACACTCAAAAACTGTTTCACAACCACTCCCATACTAGCTTACCCAGATGATCAATCCACATATAGGGTTGAATGTGATGCATCAGACTTCACTACAGGGGCAGTGCTAAGCACTTTAAAAGAAGACAAATGGCATCCAGTGGCCTACATGTCACATTCTATGACACCAGAACAGCAAAATTACCCCATTGCCAATAAAGAAATGCTAGCCATCATTCTCTCTCTGGAACAATGGCATCATTACCTAGAAGGTGCTAGACGTGTCTTCAAAATCTGGACAGATCACCAGAATCTGCAATACTTTATGAAGTCCCAAGATCTAAATTGCCAACAAGCGAGATGGGCGCAGTATCTATCCCGATTTCATTTTAATTTAATCAACAAACCAGGGACGTCCATGGGAAAAGCGGACGCACTCTCTAGACAAGAGGATCACAAGAAAGGGATAGAAAATGATAACAAAGAGACTACACTCATTGCACCAGAATGGGTGGTAAAGACCATGGATGGCCCGGTGACCCCTACCACATCTAACCTCTTTGAGAAAATCCAACATGTCCATCAGGAAATAAATAGTAGCCCTGATGGATGCACTAGAAAACTAGATCTCTGGATATATGGAGATGAAATATGGGTCCCAGAAAAATACTAGATGAATGTGCTTGCACAATTTCACAACCACCCCTTATCTGGACATAAAGGGGCAGACAAAACCATAGAACTGGTTCAACGCTACTATGCTTGGCCAGCCATGAGATCGGAGATCATCGATTACTGCAAAGCTTGCTGTTACACTTGTTCCGGGTAGGAACGAGTGTAGCCTCGAGAAGAAGATCTTGGAGCAAGGGACAAGAGCAAGGGGTCTTGAGAGGCAAGGGATCAAGACGACATGGGACCAGGAGGACTGAGGAGGTCTTGAGGATCAAAGGGATCAAGACAACAAGGTTCTTTGAGGGTCGAGGGATCGAAGATTAAGTGCTAAGAGCAACAAAGACAACCTTTACAAAGCTTGGATAGAGCTTTCAAAGGTTGAAGTGTCCTTTCAAGTGCAGGACGAAGTCACTCAGAGTGTTCAGGGGACAAGGGATATATTCCAAGACGTATCTAAGAGGCAACTCGAGGAGGTCAAGGTTAAAAGAAACTGAGAGCGATGGAAATCACTTATAAGTAGGAAAAAGAACAATAGGAAACTTGATGATTGGTTAATAAAAGTGGCACCATAGAATGTTATGAAATGTCAAGGAATGTGTAGGTAATCCACAGTTAAGGAACAGTGAGAAGCTGTGGATGACTAAGGTTACATGAAAGCGATGATAGAAAGAAAAGGAACAGTAGAGGATGAAGGAGAAAGAGACAAGAAAAGAAATGGGGGTCCATATGAATCATAACACTTGCACCCATTGTGCCCGAATGAAGCCAACCACTCAAGCAATGGCCAGACTTACCAAACCATTTCTGGTGCCAGAGGAACCTTGAAAAGACATATCTGTTGATTATGTCACCAGTCTACCAGTTAGTCATGGTTTTGATGTGATCCTAGTGATTGTAGATTGATTCTGTAAGGAGGTGGCCTTTGTGCCTACTCACAAAACAGTTATGTCTATTGGTATAGCAGAGCTTTACCTAGACTATGTCTGGAAACACCATGGATTGCCCAACTGCATCGAGGAAGGGCTGACGGTCATCTGCAAATGCAGGTGTTGCAAAGTCTGGAGGGATCTCGTTGTTGGGATTTCTCATGGGTAGAGAGCGATGTAGCAAGTGAGTGTATGAGAGGACCAGATTGGTGAATGAAAGACTGAAGGGAGAGCAGCGTCGAGTACGAGAGATGCTGCGTGGGTGTGAAGTGGCTTAGACAAAGAGTTGTGCCCCTTCGCTTATTCATACATGGACTCTATTCTAGGTCAGTCTCGTGACTCGACTGTGCTAGAAGGCCAGCATCCTTGGGTTCAACCAGAGGAGTGGTCATAAGGGCATACACATGGTGAGTGTGTGCCAGCTCGTGTTCTTCATCAAGTGCTTTCTGAGCTTGGCGAAGACTTTTGCAAGAGGTGGGGCAGCGGGTAAGTTCTACTTTTCCTGTGATCCAATCAATTTCAGAGTTGTGGGCCTTTAACCACATATAGCCGATGATTATTTTGCTTTTGCCGAGATTGGTAATGTCGCATTGAATGTGTTCTCGGTGACCCTGATAGTCAATTAATAGATCTGCCTGATAGGTGATGCCTCCTGCAGAGATCTTGGTTCCATCAGCATTGTATACTGGTACCACATATTCCAAGGGTATTAAATCAATCCTTTCTTTTCTAGCTCAGGCTAGATCAATGAAGACTCCTGTAGTGCCACTGTCTAAGAGCACATCGACTTCTAGGTTTGTATATTTTTGGATTATTTCGATTTTTATGAGAAGTTCCCTAGTGGGATGAATGGTCCTCATGTGGTGCTCAGTCAGATTCAGAGTGGGAATTTCTTTATTTGTACACACAGAATTAAATGTCTCTTCCCGGAGACCAAGCCCTTTTGGGGACCCTGTGTCGATTGGTACTTCTGATGGACTACCATATCAAGAAGTGATACAAGAACTTTTTGGTTTGTAACTATCATCCTTGGCCATTTTGGTCAATTCTCTCATATTGTATGCTAGTTCTGGTACATTGCTATCTACTGTTGATATTTTTGGTTTGTCGTCTAATGTTTTCCAATCAGTATTTACATTACATTCTACAAAAGAAGAGGAAAGAAATGGTCTAGCACTATCTAGGCATCAAGACCTCAAAGATGTAGCGAAACTTGAGCTGTGCAATTTTTTTAATGTTTTCTGAGTGGAAGACAGTACACTATCTGACGTGTCTGTCTTTACTCTTTTCCCTGGCAATCTTCAAAATCTCTAAAATAGGCCCTTGCCTGTTTGAAATCCATGTCTTTAAGGACCCTCATATGGCCCTTTCCTTTGTTTGATAAGGCAGTTTCTTTAGCTATGTCTTGCTGGCTGGCTATGATTTGGGCATGGGACGCTTTAGAGCATCCATTTTTGTGCTGGTTTCTACTCCAGGGACATTCACCACACCTTGTGGAAGAGGCATGACATTCTTTGGCCATGTGGCCATCTTTGCCACAATTAAAGCAGCCTTGTGGACTCTTTCAGACAGTGTCTATGTCCATGGCATTAGGGTCTCTTTCCCTGCGAGCACTATAGGGAGTGGGAACCTTGCTACAAGTTTTGAATGACTCTATAGCTTCTGTTACGACTGGCCCAGGTAGGGTTGGTAGTAGACTCGATGGATATGAGGTCTAGGGTTGGGAGTCCTAAGGCAGATACCAGAGGATGACAAATGGTTAAAGAGTCCAATGGGGGAGGCCTAAGGATGACTATGACTTAAGGGTACCTTGGAGCTTCACCTCAAAGCGTAACACAAGGGTTTGACAGAGGAGTCCTATGGGGAAGGCCTTGGACGATGAAGGACGAAGGAGAAGGAGCACACACTCAGAGAGTAGGCAGAGAGCTGGTATATTCGAGAGTATCAAGTAGCTCTAGCTTAGTGTTACAAGACGAGTGTTACGACTGGCCCGGGTAGGGTGGGTCGTAGACTCAATGAGTACTAGGGATGCCTCGAGTGCTTCACCATGAAGCGTAACAGGAGGTCTTGGCTAAAGGGGAGTTTGAAGGGGGAAGCCTAAGAACGACCAGGGTCAAGGGTACCTTGAGAGCTTCACCACAAAGCATAACACAAGGGTTTGGCAGAGGAGTCTGAAGAGGGAGGCCTTGGACAACGAAGGACTAAGGGTAAGGAGCACATGCTCAGAAAGTGGGGCTAAGAGCAGATGGATTGAGAGTATTGAGCGATATTCGAGTAGCTCTAGCTTAGTGTACAAAGACGAGTGTCTAGGGTTTATATACTAAGGGAATGGAAGGTCATGGAACATGACTGAAGGGTATGTGTCAGCTGCAGTATGAATGAGTCATGAAGACTGCGGATGAGTAAGGGTACACTAAGTGGGTGACAAAGCATGAATAAGAAGAATAAGTAATCCACAGTTATGGATGAGTAAGGAAGACTGCGGATTAGTAATGGAACACTAAGCTGATGACAACACCAGGTGAGTCATCATGAGTAAGAGGGCAAAGGGTATAGGGCCCAGGATATGGGGCCTAGGGTAAAGAGCAAAGGGTAAAGGCCTAGAGGCCAGTGATGCAAAGGGGAACTGAGAGAAGTGAGAAAGAACAGAGAGAGACAAAGGAGAACTGAAGGAAATAATGGGGAATCATAGGGAGAGATGAGAGAGCAAGAGAGAAAGGTCCAGGTGAGGTTCGAGCATAGTGACTTGGTAGTCAGGAGCAAGAACCGAAAAGAAAAGAAAACAATGGATCGTAACAGCTTCTGCATATTCTTAAATCACGGTAATGTATTCTGGTACCGTGTGCTGTCTTTGTTTGTCAAGGAATATAGGCCGCATGACTTCAGCTCTGATTTGTTGTTCCAACAACACCATTTCCATTGCATCGCCACAGAGTGCTTGATTGTAGTTAGTGATCCATCTTGTGAGGAATGTTTGGGTTTGTTTCATGGACATGAAGTGCCTTACTGCTAGGTCGTGCTCATTGCCCATGGTAAAACACTGACAGAGAATCTTTTCAATTTGATTCATGTCAGGCCAGAGATAGCCTTCTGTCTTTGTTTTCTTGATTTCGTTATAGGCCCAAGCACCTGCACCATTTTCATCTTTTTCTTTTGTTGATCCTATCCAGACCAACACTGTGTATGTTCTGTGCTCATCCTTGAGATAAGCTTCAATGTTCATTTTGAGGTAGACCTCCATCTTGGTCCACCATTCTTCGAATCAATTATAGGCACCATTGATGCTGCCTGGGTCAGGGACAATGGTGACCTTTTTGTTGACCATCGTAGTGACAGTCCCTTTAGCGACGTCCTGGGAGACCTCCTCTGCTCAGGTCCTCGCGACGTCAGCACAGTCTTTGGCTCTTCTGAGTCAGTCCTTCAACGTCTGGTTCTTGGCTACGACTTTGTTTAGTCACTCAGTAATAGCCAAGAGTTGTGTGAGAATCTCACTCAATGACATCAGGAGGGGGTGTTATGGGGGGCGGATTGTGAATTCGGCTACTGCTTCATAACCATGGAAATTGTCCTTTGGGATGACAGAAGGTCCTTGACCCATGAGAGAATCAAGAAATTGGTTTTTTAGCCAATGAGGCCACATATCAAGTTCTTTGATGTTGGAGAGGTTATGATTTTCCTCTGGGTACCTAGCTGCGGTCGGGGCTGCTTCTATCCACTGGGTTTTTGGGAGTGCTTCTTGAGTTGTGCTAAAGTTTCCAAGAATGAATTTGACGATGTCCCCATCGAAATCCAGCTTAACTATTTGGGTTGGGGAGTGGTTTCTACTTTTCCTTAATCAGGTAATGCTCATGTAGAGACCAGCACTGATATCCTAAAATGGGTGATACTCACGAAGAGACCAATCACTATTTTACCTAGAATATACTAAAGTAATACCAGAGTCACGAGCTCTGGACATGGGTCGAGGGGGTAGAGTCGGTAAGGAACCGGAAGTGCCTGGCTGGGTCCTCTCGAATGAGGTCTACTCTGACAAAGTGAACTAGCATTTATGCTGGACGAGTGTATGACAGCAGTGGAGAGGTGGTTGCTTTCCACCGACGGTAGCCTGGTCAAGGGTTCTCTTTAACCTCTGATGTGATGGGTTTCCCTTAACTCTGGGATCTGAGTATTCCACAGCAATGAGAAGAAGAGGGCATGTCAGGAAAAATTTTCAAAATAGGTTGTGCAACAATAGGTGGTTGCTGACAAAATGAGGTGGGGAGTAAGAATAGTCTTGTTCTAATGAAGGCAACCTTAACCACAAGGACTAGGCACCTCAACTAAAGACAAGAGTAGGATGGAGGAAACTGATTAGAGGAAATCCAACCAGAACAAGACTGGCTTGTTTGGTTGCTTCATTCAAGTATTTATACTACTGGTACATGTGCACAGACCAAGCTGTGTCTGACACTATCTACTCTATATGGTTATACTGTTCTCACAAGTGTGAGAGAAAGAAGATAAGAAGCGAGGCTATGTATAAAATGGAAAAGAAGCCAAGCAGAAATGAAAAGAAGCTGGCCTCATGTGAAACATATGTCAGGTTCTAGACCATGACATCATTGATGAAATAAAGAGATAGATGCACTGATAAAATGATATTGATAAGATTGGCACTGTGATAAGATTAGATAAGATTAGATAAGAGGGTTTGGTGAAGTGAGATTTGCAACAAATCCAAGCCCAAAGTCTCCCCCCCAAGTACTCCAAATTTGAGTCAGTCTGCTTAAAGGAAGCCTTTTCTCATCTCCCCCCTAGACACTACGACCACGCCATCAACCTTGATGAAACCTTTGTCTCTAAGATAGGAAAACTCTACCCTCTCTCCCCCGATGAACAAAAGCCACAGAGACCTTCCTCAATGAGAACCTCCAAAGTGGAAAGATCTGACTGTTGAAGTCCCCCCAAGCATCTTCCTTCTTCATTGTCAAAAAGAATGATGGAAAGCTTTGCCCCTGCCAGGACTATCGCTACCTGAACTCACACACCCTTCGAAATGCCTACCCCTCCTCTTGATCTCTGACTTGGTCAACAAACTCAAAGAAGCCAAAGTCTTCACCAAGTTCGATGTCCGATGGGGATATAATAATATTCGCTTCAAGGAAGGAAACCAATGGAAGGATGCCTTCATCACCCATAAAGGACTTTATGAACCCCCTGTGATGTTCTTCAGAATGAACAACTCCCTCTCCACCTTCCAGCACTTTATGAATGATTCCTTCCGTGACATAATCGCCGAAGGATGGCTGGTTATCTACATTGATGACCTCCTCATCTTCTCCCCTGACAATGCCTCCCACACAGAACACACCCGCCAAGTTCTCCAGTGAATGCAAGAACTTGACCTCCACCTTTGTCTAGAAAAGTGCAAGTTTGCCACCAAGAAAGTGGAGTTCCTTGGAATGATTGTTCACCCCAGCACCCTAGCCATGGACCCAGTCAAGCTGGATGGCATCGCTTCCTGGCCTGCATCCTCCAAGGTCAAAAATGTCTGATCATTCCTTGGCTTCACCAACTTCTACCATCGATTCATTGACCACTACTCCGACATCGCTCATCCTCTCATAGATCTCACCAAGAAAGACAAACCCTGGAACTGGACCCCAGCCTGTCAAACCGCCTTCGACTCCCTCAAGGCCTCATTCCTCTCAAAGCTAGTCCTCTGTCTTCCAGACCTCTCCACCCCCTTTACCATCGCCACAGATGCCTCCCGTGATGCCACTGGCACCATACTCCTCCAGACCGACTTGAATGGTGACTGGCACCCATGCTCCTACCTCTCTCAGTCCCTCATTTCTGCAGAGTGCAATTACAACATCTACAACCACAAACCCCTTGCAGTCATTTGTACATTACAGGCCTGGAAACACTACCTTCGAGGCTCCCCTTTTCCCACCCAGGTCTTCACCGACCATAAAAACCTCACCTACTTCTGCTCGCCTCAGAATCTAAACCGTCGACAAGCCTGCTGGCTCCTTGACCTTGTGGACTTTGACCTCCGCATGATCCATGTTTCTGGCAAGCTCCTTGCTGGGCCTGATGCCCACTCCCGTCAACTGGACAAGTTGTCCTCTCTTCCAAAAGACAATGAAGCTGTCACCCTGCTTTCCCCCAACCTCTTCATTTGTGCCTTTGATGTTGCACTTTGCAATAAAATTGCCTCAGCAGCTGGTGATGACTCCCTTGTACAAAATGCTCTACAAAGCCTCAAAGGCACCAATCCCCCTGCCTTCTGCTCTCACCTTTCTGATTGGAAATACTCCAAAGGCATTCTCACCTACCAAGACCACATTTACCTCCCCACCACCTCCCTCCGCAAAGACATTCTCTCTTGAGCCCACAACCACCCCTCTGCAGGACACCCTAGCTATTTCAAAACACGCCAGCTGGTCTCTGCCAAATACTAGTGGCCTGGCCTTGCTCAGTTCATTCACAAGTATGTCAAGGGATGTTCCTTCTGCCAACAGTTCAAAGTGAATACCCACTCCACTTCCCCCCCCTTGCCCCCATCAAATAAACCTCCTCTCGCTCCTTCCAACAGGTCTTCTGAGATCTCATCACTGACCTCCCCTCCTCCTCCGATTTTGACTCCTTGCTGGTCATGGTAGACCATGGCCTTACAAAGGGGGTGATACTTTGCCCTACTAATAAAACCGTCACCACAGAAGGGATCGCCTCCCTCTTTTTCCACAAAGTATACAAGCAATTCAGCCTATATGACAAAATCATCTCTGATCATGGCCCTCAGTTCGCCTCCTCCTTCGCCAAAGAACTCAGAAAAGTCCTTGGCTATGATCTCTCCCTCTCCACTGCCTGAAGGCAACCTTGCAACACTAGGTGCTATCACTCGAACTCAAGAACTAGAAATAAGAGAGATGTTGAAAGGGTATTCCAATGAGAACAAGACTGGCTTGTTCTGTTGCTGCATTCAAGTACTTATACTACTGATACATGTGCACAGACCAAGCTGTGTCTTACTAGGCTATGCTAATGCTATGTCTAAGGCTATGTTACATCCTACTAGGGTGAGGCAAGGCAGTGTAGAAAACTAGTGACGACCACTTGGGTTCGCAACATGACCCCCCTTCTAGGGAGGAGATTCCAGATCCTCAGACCCACTAGGCCACTCTTTGGCACACTCTGAACTAAAGATTGATTCTATTTCAGATTCTTTGTCCTCATAGGCCAGATGAATCACTTTTGTGTGATTCATATCAAAGTTGTTCAATGCATCCCATGGATTCTTTAGATCTTTTGTGGCAAGCCATGTTCTATCTGATTCATCGTATCCTTTCCAATGCACCAGGTATTGGTATCCTCTTCCCTTCTTTCTTTGATCTACAATATATTCTACTTCGTGCTCCTTGGTACCCTCATCGTCGACCACTAATGGACTAGGACATACAATGGGTTGACCAGACAGGGGCTCTAGGTAGGGTTTAACCCTTGAAACATTAACTGTGGGATGTGCACAGCTGCTTTTAGACAATGCCAAGGTTACTGCATTTTTATTTTTAATATCTGTAATCCCATACAGTCCTATCCACCTATCATTTAACTTTGGACATGTTCTCGACATTCCAAGAGAGAGATGTTCTGAAGAAAGCCACACTTGATCACCTATCTTGTAGGGGGGTGCTTCCAATCTATGATGGTCAATTTGTTCTTTGATCTGTTCTCTTGTTTTTTCCAAGGCTTGCTTGGCTGATTCACAATTCAATTGCATCTGAGTTACTAAGTCCATGGCTGAAGGGGCTTTGGACATAACAGCTTCAAAACCAAGTCTAGGTTCGAAGATTTTGTTCACTTGGAATGGAGAAAACCTGGTTGCTGAGGACTGGGTGTTATTGTATGTAAACTGGGAAATGGCTAGTAATTCTGCCCATTTATCTTGTTTATCTAGGGTGTAGAGCCTTAGCTACTGTTGTAGTTCTCTATTCACCCTCTTGGTCTGACCATCAGTTTGTGGATGATAAGCCGTTGACATCATTCTGTGAATGTTCAACATTCTGCAAATATATCCTCCATTACAAATGAAGCGAACTTGGAGTCCTCGATCCGATACAATGAATCGGATAATCCATGGTGTTTCCAGATGTAATCCATGTACAACTTGGCTATTCCTAGTGCCATTATTTCTTTTGTTGTAGGGATAAACATTGCTTCTTTTGAGAAACGATCTACCATGACTAAGATTGTGTCATACCCTTTGCTCTTGGGTAATCCAGTGATGAAATCTGCACTAACTTCTTTCCAGGGTCCAGCTGGAACTTCTAATGGCATTCCTTTACTGCTAGGCATTGTGTTGCTTGGCTTCATGCAGGCACACAGATCACAATGTCGTATATATTCTCTGACATCATTCTTCAAGTTTGGTGTTACGATTCATGTGGACCTCTTATTTCCTTCTTCCTTTTTCTTTTCTCCTATCTACAAGTTCCTCATTGCTCCTATATATACTGAGTCATCCACAGCTTCTTACTGTTCCTTACTACAGATTACCTACACCTTCCATCACATTTCATAGAGTTCTATGGCGCCATCTTATTAACCAATCACCTTCATCCTTATTGTTCTTTTCTTACTTATAAGCAATTCTCCATTGCCTTTATTTTCCCTAACCTTGACCTCCTCGAGTATTCCCTAGATATGTCTTGGAATATATTCTTTGTGTTGAACTTGGTGACAAGTTTGGCCATAGTTCTGAGGAAGGGGGGGGGGGTTGGCTTTGAGAGCTTTGGTTCTAAAGGTGGATGCCCAGGTAAGGGCTGACCATTCAGTTATGTAGGAGAGGGCATAAGCGGCTCTCTTTGCTTCAGTATCATAGACAGTCTCATTGACATCCGGACTGCATTGATAAAGGTTTGGGCCTCGGTGGAAGAGCCATTGAAGGCTTTGGGTGCTTCCTGTTGAATGAATAGAATGTACAAGTGTACATATACCATATATAGGTGGATTATATAAGAGTACAACTCGAGATTCACATGTACAAGATTAGATACACATATATCTCTCACATATTTAGATAACATACCATGTATATAACCTCTGGTCTCAGGATAGAAAACAGAGACGTTTCCTTGCCCTCTAAACCCTCGCATCACCCAGCCTACTAAGCTACCAATTGAGTAAGTACCCGCCTTTACTCTTATTCCTCTGTAGCCCCTGTCCAGGGATGCTCGAGTAGCTCCCGCTAAAGAGATTTGGGAATCTCTCTGGGCGCAGTATGCAACGAGGGAAAGACTCGGTGGAGAACTCACCAGTAATTTGAGGAGATTGCTTAATGAAGCAGGTAGAAATATAACAGTAGAACTGCTTAGATTTATCAGGGCTATCTTCGAGCCCTTATATACTACATGTATACTATTTATCTATGTGTATAGAATGGA
>JBBPME010000349.1:0-23147 GCA_038090155.1 Rossbeevera pachydermis
GAGAGTGCCTTGGTCACCTGGACTGCATTCTCAGCCTTATGAGTAGAAATGAGATGAATGGCATGGCGAATATTGGTAGGGGAAAGCTTTGATGGACGACCTCCAGCAGACTTTTGGAGGTCAGAACACTCCTTAGAACAAAGTCTGGATATGGTAGCAATGCCAACACCAGTGCTAGATGTAATAGAGCAAAGGGAATGGCCAGCATCAAGCTGAGAAAGAATGGTATTTGTTACGCTTGGTCCGGGTAGGAACGAGCGTAGCCTCTGAAAGCGCGGGAGGACAAGGTACTGTCAGAAGGACAGTGGCGAGGACGAAGACAACGTTACAATCAAGTGTCGCAACGAGAGACAAGGATGTCGTCGAGGGTGACAACCGCAGGTATCGTTCGATCGAATGTCGAGACGAAGGTAACCCAATCAAATGGAGGGTTACAAGTCGAGAGTGTCCACTCAGAAGTAGGACGAGGACTTTCAAGGGGACTTCCCACTGAAGGGTTGACAAGGAATGGGCTAGATTATGGGAGACGAAGTACCGTGAAGTACAGAGGAGATCTAGCTTAGGGACTACGGAATGTATGGTGGGGTTTATATAGTACATGGAGCGGAGTCCGAATAAGCTGATGGAATACCATGGAACATGGTGGAAGGAAGATGAGTAATCCGCAGTAGTGAAGATGAGTCAGAATGACTGCGGATGAGTAAGTGTTACAAATAAAGTGAGTCATGCTGACTGCGGATGAGTCATGTGGAAGAAATGATGACTAAGGTAGGGTTATGGGTATTAGGTCATCATAGAAGAAAGAAAAGGTCAGAGCGTGGATCGAACGCAGAGACTTGGTAGTCCGTAGTGAGAGCGAGAGAAAAAGGAAAAGAAACAAGTAAATCGTAACAGCACTCATCAAACTCATCCTCCTCGTCCGGTCACACCTCCTCCTGCTCCGCCCTCGCCTGTCCAACACCAGCCAAGCACTCCTCCCCGGAGAGCTCCTGCACCACCTGCCGTACCTCCTGCGCCGCGCCGATCTGGCTGCACTTGCAAGGTCCCTGTTCGACCTGACAATGTCTATGGTGACGACCGTCACCCCACTGAACAAACCAAGGAGATTGAGCGCGAAGATCACGCTGCTCGGTCACGTCCTGTGCCTGGTGGATTTCCCGACACACCCGCTGCTGCTGCACCCCCTTCTGATGAAGAGGATCACATTGCGCGCCTATGTCATGAAGGGGGATCTGGACTCGCGACATTTTTGTTATCAAAGGCATTATCAACAGTCAATGAGACCAAGCCATACAGGGAATGGACCTACAAGGACATTTGTACCTTGCCTTCCCATGAGCAAAAGGATTGGAGAGATGCATGTCAGAAAGAACTCGACATGCTCCGAGAGAGACAAGTCTTCGAACTTGTAGATGTGCCGAAAGGCCGCAAAGTCATTTCCAATCGCTAGGTATTTGACGTTAAACCCGATGGCCGCAAACGCGCCCGCCTCGTAGCGAAAGGCTTCTCCCAAGTCGAAGGGATTGATTTCGACAATGTATTCTCCCCTGTCGTAAGGTTTGAGACGGTGCGCTTAATGCTTGCACTGGCCTCCCTTGAGAACTGGCACATAGAGGCTTTGGATGTTCGAAGCGCCTATTTATATGGCAAGCTAGATGAAGAGATCTACATGAAACAACCCGAAGGGTTTACAGTCAGAGGACAAGAGCATAAAGTGCTCCGCTTAAAGCGTGCCCTCTACGGCCTTAAACAAGCTGGACTGGCCTGGTGGGAGACTCTAAATGAGTCCATGAAAGAACTCGGATTCGAACGTCTGAAATCCGAAGCTGGCATCTTTATGTTCAGAATGGTGAAAACCTCTGTCATAGTCGCAGTTATATATGTCGACGATGCCCTTTTCTGTGGACCTGACATTAAAACCGTCAAGGTGATCAAAGACGCTTTCATGAAGCGCTGGGAATGCAGAGATTTAGGTCCTGCCAAAGAATTTCTACACATGAACATACGACGAGATGGCAGCAAGATTTTAATAGATCAATGCGCCTATCTAGAGAAAATCCTCACACGATTTGATCTCGTCAATGCTCGTGTGGCTCCCACACCACTTCCACAAGGGTATCAACCTGCTGCCTACGATGGCGCAGTCGACCCCCAAATCAGATCGCTCTTCCAACAAGTGATCGGTTCCTTGCTATACTTAATGCTTGGAACCCGCCCAGACATTGCTTTTGCAGTAATCGCTCTGTCGAAACATGCTGCCAAACCCTCAAAGGAACATCTTGATCGCGCATTCTACATATGCCGCTATCTACTTGGGACACGTTATTACTCCCTTGTATTTGATGGATCCTCAGGGGCTGGTCTCATTGCATACACCGACTCAGACTGGGCATCTGACTCTCTATCTCGTCGCTCTCAGACTGGCTGGTTCATTAAACTAGCCGGATGCATCTTCAGCTGGCAATCACGCCAACAAATTCGTGTGGCATACTCATCCACCGAAGCTGAATATGTTGCTTTATCTGATTGTAGCAAGCAGGTAGTCTGGCTCAGGACACTCATGGAAGAAATGGGCTATCAAATGAAGCCTACACCGATCTGTGGCGACAACCAAGGTTCTATCTTTATGGCGAACAATCCTGTTACAGAAAGTCAATCGAAACACATTGATATCCGATGGCATGGCATCTGAGACTTTGTCAAGGAAGGCCTCATCGAGATTTTCTTTGTGGAGGGTACTAAAAACCCTGCCGACATGTTCACCAAGAACTTAGGAATTGAAGCCCTCACAAACTGCCGACGCCAACTTGGCCTCGTTCTCTACGACAAAGCACAGTCTTAGGAGAATCATTCACTTGCTTATGCACTCAGAGTAGCTGCTTAGCAAGGGGGAGTGTTGAATGAACATTAGTTCGTTCCACATTTAGTAGTATTACATAATCACATGTATATATATTCGGACTCCACATCTGAGTTCTAATAGCATCTTGTACTCAACCACTATGTGCTAACCTCAACCTCCCATCTGAACCTTCTGGTGAGTCTAGCCCTTTGCTAGATTAGTCCTCAGGTGTCAGCTGCTGCCGTATGGTGCGCTGTCACTTCATCACTAGACCTCAGTCTAGTTCTCTTGGGCATTGGTGTATAACCTAGCCTGTATTGGTGACCGTTGCATCCCTTGCTCTCTTCTGAGATCCTAGTTGTTACAACTTGTCCCTAGTCTCATTCTTTCTCTTTCTCTTTCCCTCTTCGTTAATGCATATCACTATGCTTTTCTCCTATCGATTGTTTACTCATCGTACTTTAGTCATCCGCAGTCTTCCTGACTCATCCATAACTGTGGATTACCAAATCTCTATTACTCATGATTACTCACCTTGCTTCGTCATCCGCTTAGTGTACCATTACTCATCCGCAGTCTTCATGACTCATCCTTACTGCGGCTGACACATCCCCTTCGGTCATGTTCCATGACCTTCCATCTCTTTCTTATATAAACGATAGTCACTCGTCTTTGTACACTAAGCTAGAGCTACTCAATCTTCAATACACTTGCTCTCAGCCCACTCCTCTGAGCGTGTGCTCTCCTCCCTTAGTCCTTCGTCGTCCAAGGCCTCCCCCTTAGGACTCCTCCGTGCAAACCCTCTTGTTACACTTCGTGGTGAAGCTCTCGAGGTACCCTTAGCCCTTCGTCGTCCTTAGGCCTTTCCCTTCGGACTCCTCCTTCGTCGTCCTTAGGCCCTCCCCTTTGGACTCTATCTTCGTTGTCCTTTGGTGTCTACCTCAGGACTCCAAACCCTAGCCCCTTCGTACCTATTGAGTCTGCAACCGACCCTACCCGGGCCAGTTGTAACACTTACACTATGTGTAGTCATTGACTCCATTCATGGATTCAGCTCTGGTTGTGGTGACACTGATGAGTTGATTGTTGTTGTTTTATGTCCTTCAAGCTAACTGAACTTTCATAGCCAGAATACTCATTGGGTGCTTTAGCATGATCTCCATTATCATGTATGCAGCAAATTGAATATGGCAATCTGCAATGCAGGCTATTAGAGATGCTGATGAAAGTCAACCCTGGAAAGAATCATTACTTTGCTGAAGCAATATTGCTGATTTGCATGCTCCAAAGTAATAAATAATGTACACTCATTTTGAATTCTATAGTATTATTCTCGGATATTATTCTGAACTTGATGACCATGTGCACACAGTTGGTTGCCATGAAGAGAAGGTTGCTCCACCTTTCAGCATTCGCGCATCGCTTGCAATGAGCTATCAAGTCAGATTTGAAGTCAACTACTGCCTAGGTGCTATCCGAGCCTTGCAAAAGAATGTCAGCTTGTCTGGTGGATCATGTAAGGGAAAAGAAATTGCCTCCAACATCAGTGACCTTTCACTGGCGGTGGGCTTGGCGATGGGTGCCAGGGTGCGGCACACGCAGGGGGAATGAAAGCAGCGTGCAGGAGTGATTGCACAATGTACAGATTATGTGATCACTTCTGTATGGTGCTTGTGGAACGGAGGGCTTATTGGATTTGTATCCCAGGTGGGTGGGAGCGAGCGGATGAACAACACTGACTCGGACATAACATACTGTCACACTTGCACATATTGCATTGTCATGCTGTGTGTCGACAAAAAGAGCGAGAGCAGGAAAGAGAAATGGAATGAGGATGTGCGGCAAGGTCGGCACAGTGCACTGATGGTGAGGAAGGGGACTCGGAGGAATGAGGGCAAGTGTACTATTGGCAGTGCTGCCGTGAGCTGATGCTGAGCCTCATGACGGGACGAGGACGGGCTGACAGTGAGAATGAATATGTTGTCAGGGGTGTGACATGTGACAGACAGGGCATGTCTTTGTGTCTGTGTCTTCGGGTCTTCCCGCCTCACCTTCCGGATTGGGACCCCCCTTCGACGTGTCCAATAATTTACAAAACTCCATGGGCCGACGCTTCTGACGATGTTCTCGCAAAACTCAAAACAAAGAGAAAGAAACACGACCGGCGACGGCGAAGACAGTCAGCCATTGCTCAACAGCTCCCACGAGGATCTCACTGCAGCGGACCCGGAAGATCACCCGCGCTTTTTGTTCGCTGCCTCGGATGACGAGGTCTCCGAAGTTCACAGAAGCCGTTCCATCACACCTCGCCGTGGGGAATATACTGTCAGGTTTCGGGAGGAGGTTCAAGTTATAGGACCGCCGTTGAGGTCTACCATTCAGAGTCGAGAAGCTGGTGCGTGTTCGTGGCGGAATTCTGAGACCTGTGTCAGAAGCTTCTGCGCAGAGTATGAACTCGACACAGACGACGTTGATGACATTACGCTGGCCGAAATTGGTCGTCAACAGCGGAGCTCGTCGAGAACCTCGGGGTCGGGGCAACGGGGGCGACGACCTACACCCTTGATTACAGGCCTATTTGACTCCTCGACCTCCCGGGCAACTCCTGAGGCGACTATACCGATGTATTCAACCGGAAATCAAGTTTCCTCGTCCGACCTTAATCTCAGCGAAGTAGCCGCAAAACTACACGCTGGTGGTGGGATGTTCGACTCTGTCGCAAACATGGCGAACTCCATCCTCGGCGCAGGTAAGCTCCATGCTATGTGTGTTGTTTCAGGCTAACAAGCGCAACAGGTATCATTGGTGTGTACGGGTTCTATAAAGTTTTAACTAGCCGTCCCACTCACTCAGGCTATAGGTCTGCCATACGCAATGAGCCAAGCTGGATTTTTCCTCGGGATAGTCTTGTTGGTGGCCCTCTGTGCTGTCACTGATTGGACCATCCGTCTCGTCGTAATAAACGCCAAGCTAAGTGGTAGGAATTCCTACATTGAGATTATGCACAGCTGTTTTGGCACAAGTGGCCGTGCTGCGGTGTCACTCTTCCAATTTTCTTTTGCATTTGGCGGTAAGTCTTTCCTCTGAACCGATTACAAATATCTGACGCATGGTTATAGGCATGTGTGCGTTCGGCATCATAATAGGTTGGCGTTCGTATTCTTCTTTGCCTGTGACCTCTAACTATCTGCAGGGGATACGATACCCCATGTCATTCGATCACTATTCCCCACACTATCCAAGATACCCGGCCTATCGCTATTCACCAACCGACAGTTCATCATAGCACTCTGCACTATTTGCGTATCTTATCCACTCTCCCTTCATCGCGATATTCACAAACTCTCTCGCGCATCTGGTCTTGCGCTACTCGGCATGTTGATAATCGTTACCTCCGTTCTGGTTGAAGGCCCCCATGTGGATCCTGATCTGAAAGGAGATCCGTCGAAACGACTCACTGTTGTCGGTCCAGGCGTATTCCAGGCAATCGGCGTCATCAGTTTCGCGTTCGTTTGCCATCATAATTCTCTCCTTATATACGGTAGCTTGCGCACACCGACGCTTGATCGTTTTACTCGCGTGACTCACATATCAACTGCGATCTCTTTCGTCGCATGCTGCGTCCTTGCTATATCCGCTTTCTGGGTATTCACTGACAAAACGCAAGGGAACATCTTGAACAATTTCTCTCCCGTGCGTGTTCACGTGTTGGGCCATATCACGAGACACTGAACAGATAACGTAGAACGACACCTTGATCAACGTCGCCCGGTTCTGTTTCGGACTGAACATGTTCACGACGCTCCCTCTGGAGCTGTTCGTCTGTAGAGAGGTGGGGGCTTTTATTTGCTTATCCAATTTGGCAGCGTTAGTCTGACGAGCGACCGATCTGCAGGTCATCGAACAGTACTTTTTTCCCCACGAAGGCTTCAATCCGCAACGCCATTTGTTCTTCACCAGCACCATCCTCTTCGCGTCGATGCTGCGTACGTGGTCCCCTTTCCCCCTTTTTTTAGTCCACCCCATCCATCGCGCTCACCTCCAACTTAGTTTCCCTTATCACGTGTGATCTTGGCGTGACCCTCGAGATCACGGGCGGTATCTCGGCAACGGCGCTCGCCTTTATCTTCCCACCGGCGTGTTACCTCAAACTCTCTGACCCTCGCGTGCCGCTCTACTCGCGAGCAAAGCTCCCTGCGGTTGTCTGTCTCATTTTTGGAATCTTGGTCATGGTCATGTCTCTATTTCTCGCTCTGGGCAAGGCCTGGACGTCCGAGGGTGAAACCAGGATGTGCGGGTGATGTCACACGCGAGGTGTCGTTGGATGATGCATTTATTATCTAGAACAGGTTCCCATTGCCATGGACGTGGATTCGGACTTCTTCTATCTACGTACGTATGTAGCAAAGCGCAAAACAAAACATAAAAAATAAAAAATAAAAGATTGTACCGTGAACCAAAGAGAGGTGGTCATCGACGCAACTGCACGACGGCGCGTAACCCGGGGACTTGATCGATGTTCTCAACTTTGGCCCCTCCGTCTTTGGACTCGGTCGCGAGCAGAGGTGACACGTTGAGGAATGCCTCCCACAGCTTCTCGACCGCGTGTAGCGGTTCGGTGGATCCATCGCTAGGCTCGAACACGAGGAGCCAGATGGCGTCGTACCCGCCCGCTGTGCACAACGAAAATTAGACTCAATGCTCCGATCTAGGCTAGGAGGGAAATAGGTTTACCGCCAGGTACACCGCCACAAATGACCCCCTTTTGGGCGATCGATGCGTCCAAGAGCGTAGTTTGCGCGTCGGGCTCTATGTGCACGCCTTCGCCTACCGCCTTGCCCATCTGGCGCATGAGCACCCGCGTGCTCTGTCGCGAAAGATGATATTGAACCAGGCGATGTTTCTCTCTCGGCACAGCACTCACCTCGCTGGTCTGTCGGAGATTCAAAAACGCCTCAACGACGGATCGCTCTGACACGGCACTGTCGAGCCACTGCATCGACCATACCCTTGCGATTCAATTGTGCAGGAGAGCAACCGGCATGCGGACTTACCTCGGGTGATGGTGTACCCGACATGCGTTTGACAGCGGACGCGTACAGCTCCGGATCTTGCTCGTACAGCCCAGAGAGGCGTCGAAGAAGCGTAGCGAGAGCTTGGTTTGATGCATCGATGGCCGCCCATAACGCATTCGCTAAAACAAAATCATTTGAGTCTTGTGCTTAGGAAGCAAAACAGCGCGCGCGCATGCCTTCTTCGGCCTTCTCTCGACGCCATTTCAACACCTTGCTTACGAGCGAGGGTGTGTTGCTCCCCGCAGACACGTCCGCCAGGAGAAGCCTGACGAGCGGTGGGAGTTGAACCGCGACCGTCCGGCAGTCCCAGTGGTCCCCAGGGCTGAGCGTGGGCAATAACGTGAGCGTTGCGGGCGCGGTCTGTCAGGATCGAGGGACCGTCAGCGTCCCGATCACCGTCGCCAAGTACGCCCCAAAGTGTCCACGTGTGCTCACCTCGCCTCCCTTCATGAGACCGTCCAACAATGCGGGATTGAACCGCGTGTACAGCTGGCTCCCGAACGTGGCGGCAGACACGTCGAAACCGCTGCCCACCTTGCCCTGCGCGAAACAGTGCACAAATTGGGCTGTATTGTGTGCCAACCGGCGCGCACCACTGTCTGGCCGGGCGAATTCCTCCCGGGTGATTACGCCGAGTCGGAGTAACAGGGCAGAGACGATGGAAGTGATCAGCGCCGCTGAGGATCCCATCCCAGTCTTGTTGACATCATCTAATCGGACGTCCTGGGGACAGAACGGAGCGATGCTAGCCAAGGAGGCAACTGTCGGGGGTAGATTCAGTTCTTGGAGCTGATGGGAGAGATTCTGCGTCAGTAATCCAGTGCCGAGCATGGCCTAATGACCTTGGCTTGCTGAGAATAAAAGTCGTTGTCGCCGACAGCAGCGATATCGAGCCCGTGTTGCAACGATGCTCGCAGTGATCGAGCGGAGCCAACCGCCGACAAACGCTCCGAGGCGAGTATCAATGTGTATTTGAGTGCGTAATAGACGAATTTGTTCTTGCTGTCGGTAGGAGGTTACTTCGATTCGACACCACACACGGAAGTAGATGTACCTTTGTGACACTTGAGCTAGGTCCACCTGACCGTCATCGTGAATGGTGACCGAATATGACCATTCGGCTCCGACAAACTGAGGCGATCGAACGATGATCTGACCTGTTTGACCCGCTTGCTGGCAATCTTGAATGACAGCGTAGAAACGAGAAGACGCCGAGATCACCAAGCCCGTGAATTTTTGGTCGAGCACGAGGTATCCTCCTGCGATCAGTACTTTACCTGGGGATGAAACGATCGTGATGGATGACATCTTCTGCGAGGTACTACATACGGACTCGGTTCGCATTACAAGCCGGCCTTTGTGATAGCTGACTAATCACACCAATAAGTGCAGCATCGTTTTGTTGCTTTCGAAACAGTTGTCGTGGGCATGGCGGGCATGGCATTGTCTAACCAGGTCCTGAAGACGCTTGAGCCCACTGAAACATCAACGTACACGGTAAACCCATGCATGTCAACCGCATTAGTAGCAGGCTCTTCTCTCAGCAACTGTCATGGACGGACTCGCCCACCTCAACCACTGCTTATTCTACTTTTTCAATAATTTCTTTGCACTGGCTGTTTTTCACATGCTGGTTGTTATCATGGGTGGCTCCCTGATCGAGGAACCTTGCGGTGTACTACTTAGTTCTTCTCGGCACTTCCTCTTACTTCCTTCTTAACGGGATGTCATCTGCATGGCCTCGGTCTCACTCGCGTCTCATGAATAGCTGGCGTTTCGCACACCATCTCTTTTATGTCCTGGAACTCCTCTGGGGTTCCTATCAAGTTGGTTATCTTCGACGAATGTTTGAGGTGAGGTCATCTGTATAATATACTGCAGATAACTGATCTCATAACAGAAATCGACTTGTCACTCATTTGTGGTTTGTTTTTGGGAGTCATTTCTGCCGCTTCAATGATCGTTGTCTGTATTTTGGACCTTTTTTGGATGGATACTGTAGGTGTGATCAGGGGGGAATTCCAGGCCGACGAACACCGAGTTTTTGGCGTTCCCGACCTTTTTCGAGTCTGTCGTCGAGTTCTAGGTGTATCATTCAAGTCTGCCAGAGGCCGATCGAAGGCGCACAGGCATTCTGATGTCTATCAAATGTCGAATACCGCATAACATGAAACAGGCAACTTCATTATTCATTTAATAGACATGATAGATAAGCAATGTAACCGTTGCTGATAATTAATATTGTTCTTATTCTTACTGTGCTTTCAAGAGCCTCTTCATCCAAATCGAGACACAATCGGAGGGAAACCTGATCTTGGCACATAATCATGGTAATATGTATTATCCAGTCTGATTAGTTCATGTCCCCTTTCTGTTGCCGTCATCAAGGTCCCTTTCTCCTTCATCTCTCATCACCTGTCATAATTCCTTACTAGATACTTTGTCAACTGTTCAAATTTTTTACACAGCTTTCACGCCCCTCTCATAATATTAAGCCCCTTACGTGTTCCTGCAGTAAAATAGAGGAATATAGATCCCCACTTACTGACATTGCTCCGAGTCCATCGAAATGGATTGCCATCGTCACTCGCCCGCCCTTATCGTCGAATCATTCACTCACATCTTATCTCATAGCCAATGTTCCGTTTTAGAAAGTGCATGCATTTTGTGATCGGAAGTAAACACCAAAACGGATGGTGACGAGGCTACCGTATGTAGTTCATGACTGTCCCGCACGCGCAAACCAATGCTTTTGTTGACCGCACGTTGCATTCTTACAGCCAGGGCATCGAAGACCCATCTGTATGCTCGTCGGACCACTCTTTCCGGCAGAGTATTCACGGAGATGCTGTGCTGCAATGTCTGCAAGAGCGCGAACGAACACGGGTGATTCGTTGAGAGCTTCTGCGCGTTGCATCTCCATCCCGAGCTGAAAACATAAACATCAACCACCTGAACTCGGGCACGCAAGAGGCAAATTTACCTCTCTCCCTTCTTTCATGTACTCTAGATCGAGTTCGTATAGCGTCTCGATATGGTCACTCGTGAAAGCAATTGGGATGAGAATTGCTTGTTTCTTTCCGAGGCGGGCAAGCCCCTTGATAGCCTCACCAGTTTGCATGCCCATCCAGGCAGAAGGACCAACTTTGGATTGCCAGACCAGGCGGTAAGGATTCGAGTGCCCCAACCGATCCATAACAGCATTTACGGACGCGGAGACCTCAAGGACGTACGGATCTCCACGGTTGACCACAGACATGGGCAATGAATGGGCCGAAAATAGAAGTACGACGTCAGAACGGTCAGATGGTTGGAATTTCTGTAGCGCGGCTTCTATGGTCTGTGCAACGGCCTAGAGTATACAACGCGGTGTGAATGGCCAAACGGTGACGTCAGCTTGGACTCACCTCGACGAAGCCTGGGTGCGTACACCAGCGGTCGATCACGCTCCATTCGATGTCACCCATGTCGCCCGCCCTTCCGCGTCTGAAGAGCTCATTTAGGCTGCTGCCTGTGGTGCTACAGCTATATTGGGGATACTGTGTGAACGCTACGGCTCGTTTCACACCGTCGGCTTTGAGACGGCGCGCAGTTTCCTGTGTAAGTGGGTTCGCATAACGGAATGCCACGTATGGCTTGTGTGGAGCGGTCTCTGGGTGAAGTTCGTCAAGCAAAGCACACATTCCGGCCCCCTGGTATTCGGTGTAGCGGAGGATGGGGGACCCTCCGCCTATCTCGGTATATTGTTTCTCGATACGGGGTGTCCGTCGTTTAGCAATGAGGGGGGCGAGAATGCGTTGGAAGGGGAGTGGTATGAGGTCTCCATCCATGAACAGGTTCTTTAGAAAGTCATAGGTTTCCGGTACCTGTGAGAAAGTGAGTAGAGCACGTGAACGTCGCTGGATAACGGACCGTGGAAGGTCCTCCCATATTGAGCATGACGATGGCTAGCAACGAGTCAAAAATGGTACAGAGAAGTGTGGAAGGGTTTGGGTACCTGTGGGACTATGAAATGAAATAAGAGATTGCCGAAACGCAGAGTGACTGCGTGCTCACCTTTTGTGCTTGACTGAAGCACCGTTAAGAGTAGCCATGCGACGGATGACAGGTAACATGACGATGCTCGACACTCAGCACGCACGAAGACGAAGATGAATAGAATGAGTAGAAATGATGACTAAGCATGATGACATTGGAAGCTCTAATTTAACCATAAATAAATAAAGAATAAATAATCGTAGATATAGACGTCTATTTTGTATCGTTAGTGTGCTGCGTGACGGATGGTGGACATCGGGGGGTACGGTCCCAAAATATCAGAAGCGGTAGGAAAGCGCGGCCGGCGATCATCGAAACGAGAATAAGCAGGGGGTGGCTCAGATTCTTCGGAGAGATCACAGCCCCCCGTCAGGGGCAAATTCGGTTCTATCTGCGGGGCTGTGTAGCAAGGGCCACTTTGAGATGGGACTCCGGTCAATGAGGGATGGTGAGCAAGGGGATCGATGGGAGTGTGCTCTGTAGAGGCGCAGCTGTTATTCGATGTCCGTCTGTTGCCTTCGCAAACCGTGTAAGGCGAATCGCTTGGCGAGTAGGATGGGGGATTAGGATACGGAGATAGAGAGCCAGAATAAGCCGGAGGGTATAGCACTTGTAGGATGCTGCGAGTCGAAGGCAACGAAGGGGACATAGAAGGTTCGACATCCTCAACAAGATGTGAGCAGGAACATAACCTGTAGAAATGAAATGCACACTTGGTTCATGATAGCCGCGGCCTGAGTGCTCTCCCATTCCTGGATGAGGGAAGTTAAGGGAGGGGTAGGGAAGGGACATCGAGGTACACACCAACGAAAAGGGGGACATGAGGGGTACGAGAAAGGGGGCGAGGCGTGCATTGGTGGTTATATGCGCGGGAGAGGAGGTGCACCGATCTGCTGCATAGGTTTATTCAGGGGTCATTTTTATTTATATGTATTTGCATATATTTTGTATTGAGTGTATAAAGTGCTGACGTGTCACTAGCTTTTTTTTCTTAATCCCCCACTACCACAATGACCCAACAGTTCGTAGACCCTTCCTCGCTCTCTCTCCCCTCCTCCTCCTCCTCCCTCAAGCGTCCCGTCTCTCCTGCTTCCTCCATGGATGACTCAACACCACTTCCCCTCGATGAACCTCCTCGCAAACGCTCCCGTTCCGCCGTCACTCCAGAGGAGCGCAAGGAGGCCCGTGCACACCGCAACAGAATAGCTGCCCAGAACTCGCGCGACCGCCGCAAGGCCCAGTTTTCCCACCTCGAACGTAGGGTCGCTGACCTGGAGGACGAGAACAGACGCCTTCGTGCGGGCATCCATGTTAGCCCGTCCCCGTCCACCTCCGTCACGTCGGAGCCAGACATCGTTATTCTCGACCCTGAACAAGACCAGCAGCAGGAGCAACGCGAGCGTGAGAACCAGGAACTACGCGAACGAATACGGACACTCGAAAAAGGTTACGAGGCCGTCGTACGAGCACTGGCCGCCTGTGGTAGTCCCTCTGTTACATCTGGCATATCCCCCATCCCCGCAGCAAGTCCTATCCCACTTTCTCCGTCCAATTCCCACTCTTCTCCACAACCTCTACCAAGTACGGAGCCTTCCGCAACACCATCACCTTCGGATCCTACTTCCCTATCGTCGGTATCTATGCCGATTTCACCAACCCCTTCAAGCTCGACTCTTGTCGGTAGTCCCCTCCTTTTTGCATGTGGTGACTCTTCTTTCGAAATTCTTTCGAGTCCCCTATTCGCAGCGAGTGAGACATCCCTTCCGTCGCCTAGCGAATCGCTTGACCTCTCCCTATCCAACGACACCCCCACTCGCCACCTAGCACGGGTGGTGAACACTGTTGGCCGTTCAACAGTGTCCCTGCAGCGGGTGGGCGGTGCTCAGATGGTGATGGAACTGGCGAGCACAGCAAAGCGTTGGTCAACAACCCGATTGAGGTACGTGTTTGATTGATCGTCTATCTTTTTATTTTAGCTGAAACGCCCTCAAGCCTGAAGACGAGGCAGCATGTGATGCAGCCATCACGCGTTTGTTCGCGGAGATCCTCGCGTCGCCGCCGCCTAGCTCTAGCACTCTGCCAAGCTCTAGCGCTCTGTCAGAAGACGCGTCGAGCACGGAGGTGCTAACCAAGACAGATACCATTCTCTCGGACGATGGGCTTGGCCTAGGTATTCGCAAGAGTGGTATCGAGACTGTCGACTGGGCAGATCAAGTCCGTGCAGAAATGGAAATGGAGAAACTACTAGAGATGCTTCCGAGCGTTCAGGATGTGTCCCTCGAGTCCATCCTCCATCCCGACGTCAATTTTGATGTTGAGATGGATCTCTCCAATGTCCTCACCTGGGACGAGGTCAGCGTTATTTGATTCCCGTGTTCGTAGGCACCTGGCGCGAGGACGACTAAAACATGAACCACAGCTCGATGCTGCATCATCTCCAGGTTATTATGCCTTTCTCCGCCACGCATGGACTGTACCTCCAAGATCGTCTTTGGTTGGCCTTATCTATTCACTACTCTACGTTGTCCTATTGGTTTCTCTTCATCGTCTTCTGTCTGGTAACTTTTGGATACGCGGCTCATTGTGGAGATGCACCAACCTTTAGATGACTTAGCCCCAATTCTCTTTTTCTCGCCTTGCAGACGGTCCCGCGACGGACCTCGTATTCTGATGCTGCTCCCGGTCACTCGCTTTTTCGTTTCTCCCCGTTAGGGTTGATGAAATGAATGGTGCGTGTTCTGGTGAGCGCTTGGGATGTATGGGGAACTCTGTTATGGATGACTTTTCTGTGATGTGGATGTCAACATTTTTGTCGCATCATTGATGGTGTGACAGCCGATTTTGTGGGTCGGTCTATCTGATGTAGTTGGTACAAATATACGATGGGTTCTGTCTGATCCAGAATTTTGGGTGTGCTATTAAGCGGTTGGATCTATCGTTTATCAATTAGAACACTTAGAAGCCCACGGATACAGTAATATCCGCATGAGCGCTGAACACCCCTGAAATTCAGGAAACAAGCCTTGTAGGGTCTCCTCACTTGGCGTCGGAAGGTGTTTTATCCCAGTGTTTTTCTTATTACCTTGCCAGTAACTGTAATACCATAGAGCAATGACTTCGCCAAGTTTTATATTTATTTCCATTGTTGCAAAACTTCTCACACCGGGCCTGACGAGTCCGTTCGAAATAACATATATGGGAGGGTAGAGAACGTTCTGAGGCGTCCCTGGTGGACAAGATTCAGGAGAGGCGCGCAAGGTTCACAGGGATGAGAGAAGAATTCAAGGTCTGTATTTTTTTTCATCACCGGCCGAAAATACATTTTGGGTGACCGCCATCTACTTCATTTCCTCGTCCTCGTCCTCGTCCCCCTCAGGCCCAAGACCAGCTTTTTCGAGAGCCTCCTTGGAGGTATAGTCGACTTTAACACCCCGCGTTCGCCTGCCTAAAATATGGGAAGGGTTGATATCTGGATCATCTCCCTCTTCCTCTTCTTCATCCTCGTCCTGGAGCACGAGATTTACATTAATATTGGACGACGATAGGTGGAACGCACATCTTCCATTACATCGTCGTTTTCGTCGTCATCGTCATCGTCGTCGTCGTCATCCTCCTCCTCCTCCTCTTCCATGGAAACATCAGGAGAAGCAACGGTACTTTTTGCTTTGCCTTTGTTGCTGCTCTTGCTGTCTGGCGATTTTAGGCCTGTTTTCGTTGCGCCATTTGAAGGAGCTCTGTCAAATATTGAATATGAAGTATGTACCGACTGGATGGAGTGAGCGGAAACGGACCCAGCTGAATTCGACATGATAGCGCGAATGAGCGTTGTTGGTGTGGCATTTGTGTTTGTATTGGGGATATATTTGGTTAGGTTAACTACGGTAGTGTACCGAAACGGGTATGTATCCAGCGATGGCCATCGAATGGATGGCAACGACGTGATCCGTCCATGTAACTAGCGAGCTGGAGGGTAAACCTCGGACGTGTTCAGGGTGGTCTGATGGGCGCGTCACGGGCGGGAGCACGCTGGTGGTGGTGTCGAGGTTCAAGCTCACAGGTTACGAGATGCGATGACACGACATGCAAACGGCGGGGAGAAACAAGACAATGTCGACGGAAATTTCCGTCTATTCTGATGACCGTGTGAGAAGGCGAAATATCTGATATCTCTCCTCGCTCTTCCACCACCGACCGTCCCGACTACCCCGACCCCGACGACCCCGACGACGACGACCACGACGACGGCCACAGCGCTGACAGCCCCGACTCGACGTGCTCTTGATACGTCACCGTTCGTCCGCTCTCGGTCCACCCTCCTTTTACCCCTTCCCGTTCCCGCGAGCCTGAACTCCCCTTCCTTACTTTTCCACCAACACCATGTCGAGACAGCCTGTCGTCTCGCCAACACCCGCAGACACTGAAAAGCCTCCCGTATTCGTCCCGCCCCCCGTACAGCGCCTCTCCCAAGCCGCCCTCACCGCACTCCCCCTTCCGCCCGATCGTGCAGCGACCCTCCCCGCTCCATCCGCTCCCACTCCCCTCCCCGGCCCAAACAGAGCGCCCGCACCCGCACCCGCACCCGACCTCTCCTCCCAGTGCTGTCGCTCTAAGCCATCCACCATCTTCCCACGTCTCCACCGTCTCGAAATCGCAGATGACATGCCAACTACTCACAAAAAGCCCCCCCTCCTCGACCTCAAACTTTCCTCCTCCTCCTTCCTCGATGCCGTCGCTACCGACTCCGAATCCGACAAGCCCTTTTATGCCGTAGAAACAGTCGGCTCCTCCACCACCGTCTGGCGTTCAGATCCTTGGGACAGCTCCGCCAAAATCGCTGACATACGCTGGCCCAAGGATCTTCCTCTCAAGGGAAAGAGCCGGGATCAGGCACTGGCCCCCACGATACAGATGGATGGCCTTCGATGGAGTGACTCCACCAGTCTCCTCAAATACAGCGGCTTAGGGAGGTGCGTATCCCACTGCTCTGCGTACTTGTGCACAGTTCCTCATTCAGCTCCCTACTTGCTGTGTGCATACTAGTTACTCCCGCAAGTTCCACGTTCCATACCACCCACATGTTCTCAAATGGAAACGAGAGGGAAATACATATGTGGTATGTGTTTCTTATTCGGTTCCCTGTCCACGCGTATCTTTACCCATCGTTATTATTACTCTAGTGCACCACGGTTACTTGTAAAGGCCCCGTAGCCACATTGGAGTCTTTTTGTGACAGTGACACAGCACCCAGATTAAAGGTGTTCGAGACCTTAGGTAGTCTCCATCGGTCTGTGCCTCAGCTCGATCATGCAGGTATATCACTCTTTCTCCTCGACCACCTCTTCGTCACAGCGCTCTTGCTCGTCACCGAGCCAGACAGTTGGATGACCCTCTCCCGTAACCCAACATCCATCGACGGTTCATCAACCGACATGCCCCTGTCTCTCAAGTCCTTAGGTACCCAGGCCTCTGCTCGGCAGTGGAGAAAAATCATGTATGGGGAGCCGATGTACCCGTCGCTTAAAACACCAGCTTTTGACAAGAGTACCGTCAACCGTTGTGAAGACGCTGACATCCTTGACACCTCCGAGCCGCCACAGTTGTCTACTTCTGTGCGCCAATGGCGCAAAATCGTCTACGGGGAACCGCTTTACCCTTCCCTACGCCCGCAGTCGGTTGACGCATTCGATCTTCCTCCGCGGCCTAGTACGGCAACTAGTTTTTCATCCGAATCAACATATTCCTCTGCCACTCCTTCCTCAGCTCCCTCTGCCGGTTTTTATAGCCCACCATCGCCGTTTGATGACGCCGACAGAACCACTCTTCGCAGCGGTAACAACGCTCGTCAGGACGGTTCGCCATCAGTGTCTTCTTCAGGCACGCTTTCCCCAATGCCTTCTTCGGAATGTATACCGCTTTCTGTGTTTCCTAGTGCAGCGCCTCGGCGAGAGTTACCTTCTCCTCCTTCATCTTATCAGCCTCCGCCTTCTTTTCAGCCCTGGTTGCACCGCTCTCGTTCATCACCGAGGCTCAGCCACAGCACCCCAACTCCGCTTTCATTAATGGATGATCCAGACGATCCCACAAATCAGAGCTTGCTTACACGCATATCCTCTGGGTGGAATGTGCGGCAACTACCCACACCCCCACTTCGGGAGTCGCCCGTCCATTCTCCGCAAACACAGGCTGGGCATGTGGAGGGTAGGCGGCTTTCGCAACCCCATCAGCGATCCCTGCCACCGACGCCACCCACGATCGAGAGATCTACATCGGAACAACAACATGGCCATTCGCAGTCCCTGGTGGTCACATCGAGGACCCCACCAGTTATGACTACCCCTCGACCGTCCACACCCCAACCGGGGCCGTCGCAGGGCGATGGGGGTACACGACCACGACGGCCACGACCGGAAAAAGATCCTGACGAGGTTATCAGCTGGATGCGGAGCATCACCCGTGCACACCGGAGGCGTGCGCTTGACACCCACGACGATGAGGATCCGGTATCGCGACCAGACGAAACAATGTACGAAGCGCCGCCACCTGCGTACAACGCTATCGATTTTTCCACGCCTCCACAGGCACGTTCACCGCCTCGAGGCACATATGTTTGAGCAAGGACTCTGTTGTAGCGCTTGATTTATGGATTTCGCCCTCCCTTTTTTCTTTTCGTTCTTGCCCACAAGCAGGCTGGGTTCATCAATCTGTTTTTTTGTTCTCTTAATCGACGTCGATGTATCGCTTACAACGTAATACCGCCCCTGCTCATCTGACACAACTCAGTTATATCCGTTTTGCATGTTTACCTATAACATTCACATTTGTACACGACCCCGTCGTGCATCCTGGTATAATCTTCTCTCTCCCCATATTTTGTCCCAGGTTGGACGAGGTATCTGATAATGTCCCATAATGTTTTGTTTTTTGACCTGTTTTTATGCATCCCTCTCTATTCAAAGAGGTTACGCTTCGCTGTTTCTTATTCTCCATTTCGTTCTCTGGCATCTATTCTATTGTGCTGACGATGTTCTTTTTCCCGTTCATCACTTCGTTTTCGTCTTGTACCTATAGAGGAAAAGCATCGAAGGGATATATAGATTTGTATACGGCGTAGGTGAAGGTCCCGCTATATGAGACAAGCTCATGTCAACGCGTCGGAAGGAGACATTAATGCTGATCTGATATCCCCGGCGCCACAGTCTTCCTCATGCCCAAAGTTGGCCCGGGCCGTACGCCCGAGAGAATAATGTGACGGTGATGCTGATCGCCGTCGGTACCGCGTGGAACCCACTCACGAGTAGGTGAAATTTTAGGGTCGGTTGATTCACTCGACCGAACGAGCGTGTGCCAGTGCGGGGCGCGGGTGGCCGATCCTCGCCTAATTTCGGGTGTGCGGTCACGGTCGAATTGGCCGCGACCATCGTTGTCGCTGTCGCGGTCGTTGTCATCATCGTCACCATCATCATCAAGGTAGCATCATGTCACCATCCTCGGTATCATTATCAACCATGGAGCGCGCTTGGACCGAACCGGCTCCACACTCTGTGAGCGGGACAGCCAAATTCACCGATACGGGCGCTTGCACTGGGTCTGGGTCTGGGTCGCAACCAGAGATCGGAGGCTCACCTGGTGCTAGGGATGGGGATAACGACGAGACCAGGGCGAGATTGATCGTAGTGATGGTGAGTTGCTCGTTTCGAAGTTTTTTTTTTCTTTGGGGGGTGTTCCCTGGACGGGGGCTTCGGAGTTCGAGGTATGTGGGTGGGTGCGCGCGCGCAAACGACCCTTGGCGCGGAAACGCATACGTGACGTCATGCATGCGCGCACAAGTGGTCCGAGGGAACGTACTAGGGTGATCTGGTGCGACCTAGGGACTATGCATTGGCATGGTAGTTCCGGGTTCCGTCTGCTGAGTGTCCCCGGAGTCACGTCCGCTGATTGACACACATCCACCATCACAGGGTGTATCGGGAACGGGCAAGTCCACGTTGGGCAAGGCCCTCGCGGAGAACCTGGGTCTCCCGTTCGTCGACGGGGACGACCTGCACCCGGCTGCCAACGTGGCCAAGATGTCGCGGGGGGAGCCGCTGGAGGATGGGGATCGTTGGCCATGGCTCGAGCGGATTCGGGAGTGGGCGGTGGAGTGTGTAGGGGTGCAGGTGCAGGGCGGGGCGGGAGTGAGTGAGCGGAGGCGGCTAGGAGTGATCGTGGCGTGCTCGGCGTTGAAGGGGGTCTACCGCGCGGCGTTGCGGGGAGGGTCAGCGGTTGTGTTGGATACGTATTTCGTGTTCCTGAAAGGCGAGCGGGAGGTGTTGTTGTCGCGCATGCAGGGTCGAGAGGGACATTTCATGAAGGCTGGGATGTTGGACAGTCAGTTGGAGACACTGGAGAGTCCGGAGGGCGAGCCGGGCGTGGTGACGGTGAGGGTGGAGACGTCGACGGAGGAGCAGGTGAATACGGTCGTACGGGAGCTGTTATCGTAAACAATAGCCTTATCTTCACTACAACATGGACCATGGACACGGTGGACACGACGGGCACGAAATGGGCCCCATGTGCTCCATGAACATGCTCTGGAACACCCAGATCATCGACACCTGCATCGTCTTTTCCTCCTGGCATGTCCACTCCAACCTCCATTTCGTCCTTTCTTTTCTGGCCATCGTTCTGCTCAGCGTCTTCTACGAATACCTCAGGCTCTTCCAGCGCAACGTCGACGCCAGGATTCAGCAACAGGTCACCAAGGGCAAACGGGCTGCTAGCCCGCCCCAGAGTGGGCGGAGTACGCCTACTGGGGAGCGCGCAGAGTTGACGGGGCTGTTGAATGGGGCCAGGAAAACAAAGTGAGTGACTCCCTCGGTGGGCACAAACACCGTCGTTGACCACCCTGCAAAGGCAAGCGGCGATTCCAGTCCACTATCGGACGTTGCGCGCTGGGCTGTACGGCGTTTCGGTCCTGCTGTCGTGCTTCCTCATGCTGGTGTTCATGACCTACAATGTACGCGGTTTCGGTTCTTTTTTTCGGCGTCGTCGCTCATGTATGGATACCACAGGCATACCTCATCTTTGCGGTCGTCGCCGGCGCTGCTATTGGTCACTACTTGTTTAGCGGATTCACAGAGCCCGACAGCAAGGGCATGGCGTGCCATTAGTTGTCGCTCGTTCTCATTTTTGGATGAATGTTCCCAGCTCTCCACTCAGTATAGATATGTAACGATGGAAGTTTTGCGCTTTTTACAACACTATGACTTCATTTCTACGTCTTGGTCCTTTTTCGCCAGGTCGTGTACCTTGAGGAGGGCATCAATCTCAGATGGCCTGTATATCTTTGCTTTGGGCTGCTTGGTCCCCTCGTCGTACGTCAATACGGCAAACTCCACTAAACAAGAAATGAGCATCACGACCGAAAGAAAAGGCAGGAAGACCGACGTTTCTCGCTCCCCAAGGTAGTGCTGTCCATGGTCCTGCTCATTACCTTGAGTACGAGCCCGATCGCCTCATCGACGCCTATGTCGTCCTTGTACTCTTGCTTAAGGAGACTCTGCGCGGTGCCGTTGTTTGCGCCAATGCAGGTTGCTTTCCATCCCGAATAGTTACCCGAAGGGTCCGAATGGTAGAGCTGGAAGCGGTAGTGTGGGTCGTATCCTGCGTACAGGATGGAGACGCCAAAGGGCCGGAGACCTGTAGGCGAGAGTGTGTGCGTAGGACGAACAACAGTGACAAGTGGTGACGTACCTCCAAACTGCGTGTATCCTTGTTTCATGTCGCAGAGCTGCTGTGCGAGCAGCTCGACGGGAATGTCTTCATTGTATTGCAACAGGTGTTGCTGCGCCACCGAGCGAGCATAGTTGACGAGCGAGTTGGCATCAGAAGTGATTCCTGCGACGCCGCCGATCACGTTTCTAGCACGGATCGCGGGGATCAGGGCCAGCAGAAAGGGAGGCGAGCTGGGGGCGTACGAGTTGAGCAAAAACATCTTTTCGCCGCTGCCGCCGTATCCGCCGCTTTCCTTGGAGCTGGAGAGATCGAGGAGTTTACCGGTGACGCGTTTTTCGGCGGCGAGGACTACGCCGTCTTTGGCGAGTACGCCGAGGACGGTGCCTGCGTGTGAGATGGCTTCCATGGCATATTCGACTGGGCTGGATGTTCGTCGCGGTGTGTGTGACGGGGAGAGATGGACGTACTCTGGTATAGTCGGCCTGGTGGGATGGAGGTGAGCGTGGAGGGGAAGGTGATCGTGGATGACGTACCCTCTGGCGAGAATATGGTTGTTCTGCCTGGAGAATATGATCGGCTGAGCGGTGAGCGATCTAGAGAAGGATGTTACGCACTGTCATATCGTCTGGCCTGGCAAGAATCGTCAGTTGCGATTTTAGACGGGTACCTGACATACCATGATGATGATGAAGATGGACGCGTAAGTGAAAACGGTAATTACCGATTGGTTTCATAAGTAATACATGGCAGAGAAACTAAAATTTTGGGTGCAATCCGATGACTCAGTGAGCACTGAGCTGAGCTTCGATGAACGTGGCGAATTTTTTTCGCTCGAACGTGCCATTCAATCTGAAGGCGGGGTTGTCAACTCCCTAGTAACTACTAAGAACAGCCCGGGGCAGCTGCCAATAGTAGCCCGCCGCCGGAAGCGGATATCGGAAGTAGATGCGCTCGCTCCCTTCCAACCTGACCCTCACACTACTGCTTCAACACTACATCCCATATCGCAGAGAAATTTGGCCAGTTCAGGATCCTTATCATTGGGCGCGCAAACGCTGGCAAGACGACCATTCTCCGTGCGATCTGTGACAGCACTGAGAACCCCGAAGTCTCTGACGGTAAAGGAAACAAGGTGCACCTCCAGTTTGATAGTACGCTAGTATAACTGACTTGTTTGCCACTGCGAAACCCGGGCCGTGTGATTAGATCGACCTGACCGATGTCGAGGGATCCAGGGGGGTGAGTATTACTAGTACTAAGTACATAGTATATGCTGAGTGAACAATAACGTGCATCACCACTAGCGCGGAATGCACGACATCGAGCACGAATTAGTTTTCCGGAGCAACAGTAAATTCGTGTTTCATGACTCCCGGGGCTTCGAAGCTGGTTCTGCAGAAGAATTCAAACGACTAAAGGAGTTCATTGCTGATCGTGCAAAGACGACACATCTCAAGAAACGCATCCATGCGATTTGG
>JBBPME010000350.1:0-23072 GCA_038090155.1 Rossbeevera pachydermis
TGGAATATATCCCTTGTTCTTGAAACCCTCTGTGTGACCTCGTCCTGCACTTGAAAGGACGCTTCAACCTCTGAGCTTTTAACTTAAGCTGCATAGGTTGTCTTTGTCACTCTCAACCCCTTGTCTTCGATCCCTCGACCCTCGAAGAACCTTGTTGTCTTGATCCCTCTGACCCTCAAGACTCCCTCAGTTCTTGCTCCTTGCTCCAAGACCTTCTTCTCGAGGCTACACTTGTTCCTACCCGGACCAAGCGTAACAATTTGGGTGTTGTCAAGTTCCACCCCCTCCTTATAGTCTGGCCTCCGGGATAGAGGATCAGCAGGGTTGGATTTCCCTGGGCGGTGAGAGATCATGTAATTGTATTGTTGCAAGAATTGAGACCATTGAGCTTGCCGGCAGGATAGGTTCTGTGCAGTGTGGAAGTATTCAAGGTTTTTATGGTTGGTAATGAGAATAAATTCCTCATAAGTGTCAAGCAGATAATAACACCATTCCTTTAGAGCATAGATGATGGTGAGCATTTTGAGATCGGCAGCATGGTAGTTGCATTCCGCTTCTGAAGGGATTTAGAGATATAAGCAATTGAACACCATATCTTGTTCTGGAGCTGAGACAGTACAGCACCAATGCCAATACCCGAACCATCAGTTTCAACCTTGAATTGACCTGTATCCATAGGCATAGCTAATACAGGGCAGGAGCAGAGCATATCCTTTAATTGTTCAAATGTGGTTTGACAAGCGGGTGACCATATGAACTCAGCATTTTTTGATGTTAGGGCATTTAGAGAATGGGCGATGATAGAGAAGTTCTGAATAAATTAATGGTAGAAATTAAGAAAGCCCAAAAAGCTTTGTACATTCTTGACTGAGGTTGGTGTTGGCCACTCGTGAATTCCCTTGACCTTTTGTTGAGCAAGCCTAGACACTATACAGCACCGACTGCCACACTTCGATACAAGAACCAAGAAATGAATAAAGAACTAGAGGATACAAGGAAACTGTCTATGCGTGATTCAACAAGAACAGAATGGGGAATCATTCTGTTAACTATCCTACTATATATACTATGGTGCTATGCACATGGACCATGCTATGCTATGTACTATCTATGATGTCAATGGGAACTATTACTATCTATGGCTATAGTGTTCTCACAGTCGTGGGAAGACATGTGTAAACCATGCACAATGCTATACACCATGAGGTGTTATCTATACAATGAGGATACCATGCCTATGCAATGCACTATCCATGCTATAACAATGAAGTATGATGTCATGGGGCTAGAGCGATGATGAATGCTATGCTATGATGTCATGGTCTAGAACCAATGACCAATGCTATGCAATAATGCCATGATCAGATCAATGATCTATGATGTCATGCTCTGAGTCAATGACCAATGTGGTGCAATATGTCACGGTCTAGACTGATGACTAAGCTATATCACGTGACTATCAATGCAATAACTATGACAGGCAGTTATGCGAGTGTCTGATGTGGGCGTCTAAGGACAAAGCCTTGCAAGACAGACAACTATTTAATGTTTCAATAGCGGGCACTTAGGCGGGCGCTTAGGACAATAACGATGGTTTTGAGGGTTTTATAACACCTTTATGGGGTCTGTCTGCATGCTTTGTTCACTGACAATTAAACCAAGATATTCCATAGACATTTGCTCGAACTTGCATTTACTAGGTTGGAGGTACAAGCTATTATCTCGGAGTATCTTGAGCACTTCTCAAATGATTTTGTGATGTTCGTCCAGAGAGTGGGTGAAAATCATGATATTGTAAATATAGATGACCACTTTTCTGCGAGCTATCAAGTCACAAAAAGGTGGTTCATCATTGTTTGGAATGTTGTAGGGGAATTTGTCAATCCAAAGAACATAACAAGTGGTTCAAATAGCCCAAGGTTTGTCTGGAATGCTGCCTTCCATTCATCACTTTCATTAATCCATACATTGTTGTATCCTCATCTCACATTGAGCTTGGTGAAGTATTTAGCTCCATGTAGTTTATCAATGAGCTCGGATATGAGGGGAAGAGGATACTGATTTTTGACAGTGATGTCATTTAACTTTTGGTAGTCTTGTACAGGGTGGAGGTGACCATCCTTCTTTTTGGTGAAGAAGAATGCAGAGGCAAATTCAGACTTAGAGAGGCATATTCATCCTGACTTGAGGTTTTTGCTTACAAATGTTACGACTGGCCTGGGTAGGGTCAGTTGTAGACTCAGTGGGTACTGGGAAACGAAGAACTTGAGAGCTTCACTGCGAAGTGTAACAAGAGGATTTGACTGAGGAGTCCGAAGGGGGAGGCCTAGGGACAACAAAGGACTAAGGGTGCCTTGGAAGCTTCACCACGAAGTGTAACTCAAGGGCTTGACTGAGGAGTCTGAAGGGGGAGGCCTTGGACAACGAAGGGTTGTGGAGCTCACACTCAGAGAGTGGGCTAAGAGCAAGTGGATTGAGAATACTGAGTAGCTCTAGCTTAGTGTACACAGAGGAGTGTCTAGGATTTATATACTGAAGGAATGGAAGGTTATGGAACAAGACTGAAGGGTATGTGTCAGCCGCAGTATGAATGAGTCACAAAGACTGCGGATGAGTAATGGTACACTAAGCAGATGACAAAGCAGGATGAGTAATCCTAAGTAAGAGAGATGAGTAATCCGCAGTATGGAATGAGTCATGAAGACTGCGGATGACTAAAGAGTGATGGGTAAAGGGGAATGAGTAATCCATAGTATAGAATGAGTCATGAAAACTGCAGATGACTAAAGGGGCAAAGGGTAAGAGCAAAGGGTAAAGGGCCTAGAGGCAAGTGACACAATAGGGCAAAGAGTATAGGTCTAGAGGCAGGTGACGTAATAGGGCAGAGGATATGGGCCTAGAGGCAGATGGTGCCATAGGGGAGTGTAGGAGGAACTCATGAGAGCAAGGGAAACAAAGGGAAAGAGAAAGGATGGTCCAGGTGAGGTTCAAATGTAGAGACTCAGTAGTCTGGAGTGAAAACTGAAGAAGAAAAGAAACAATGAATCATAACAACAAATGCTTCTAGTTTGGACTGCTCTTTGGGAGAGAGATTGTATGTTTTGCAATTCATCTTATGTGTGTCCAGGATGAAATCAATGGCATGATCCCAGGGCTTGTGAGGTGGTAGCACATCAAACTCTTCCTTGAATAAGATATCCTTGAAGTCATGGTACATTGAGGATACCATTTCCTCAAAGGTGGACTTCTTTTTCGCATGAGCAGCAGCCAAATCAGTGGTGACATTGCGAATTGTGAATACCTCTTTGTCTTCATTATCATCAACTGGATGTTACGACCTTCATTTTTCACCTAAGTCTTAAGCACTTGAGTTATCTTATCTAGATGCACGCCAATCTTATCTTATCTTATCTTATCTTATTAGTGCTCTACTATCTCATCTAGTCATGTGATCGAGGTCTAGACCTATGACGTCACAACACATTGTTACCATATGGCACACAGCCCTGCCTCATTGTCACCTCATGGATCACATAACCTGTGCTCCTCATAGCTAGTGCATGCTTGATGCATGGTAGCCTCATTGTAGTCTAACCTATTATAGTTATATCACTCTCACAATATGTCATACCTTATCAATCACTGTCTCACACCTGCCCTAATGTAGCCTCATGTAGAACATGTGTACCGTAGTATATATTGAATGCAGCACCAGCCAGACTCCTCAGTCTGTTCTGGTTGATTCCTGACTAAACAGTTCCCCCTTCTTGAGTTATTAGCTTTCTTTGAGGTGACTTAGTGCCATTCCTATATAGGTTTGGTCATTGCCAACACTGGACTCTTGTGGTGTCCTTGGCATTGGAACATGCAACTATTAGCTTTCCAGTCCACGTCTGGATTATGGATTTTTAACCAATTGTGATCTAGAAAGATTTGATGTGTACTCAGTTCAGTGATAGCCAAAGCCAATCATTCATAATGATCCTGAATCTTTAGCTCTGTGATCACAAATTCTATAATTGACCCAGAAGTGTTAGGAGTTCTGTCTGCATTGTATACTTGCACTGGTTGAGGCAGTGAGTATCTTTGCATGCGGGTCCTTTTGTTATACTTGGCCAGGGTAGGGACGAGCATAGCCTCTGTGGATACTGGAGGACAAGGATACTGTCAGAGTGACGGTGACAAGGACGAAGATAACATTATGATCAAGTATCGCAACGAGAGACAAGGGTGTCGTCGAGGGTGACGACTGCGGGTATCGTTCGATTGAATGTCGAGATGAAAGTAATCCAATCAAGTGAAGGATTACAAGTCGAGAGCGTCCACTCAGAAGTAGGACGAAGACTTTCAAGGGTTCTTCCCACTGAAGGGTTGTCAAGGAAGTGGCTAGATTGCAGAGGGCAAAGTACAGCGAAGTACAGAGGAGATCTAGCTTAGGGAATATAGAGGGTATGGAAGGGATTTATATAGTACAAGGGAAATGAAGATAACTAAGCTGATGGAACACCATGGAACATGGTGGAAGGAAGATGAGTAATCCGCAGTGCAGAAGCTGAGTCAGAATGACTGCGGATGAGTAATGATTACAAATAAAGTGAGTCATGATGAGTCATGGACTGTGGATGAGTCATGATGACTCATGCTGACTGCGGATGAGTCATATGGTGGAAGGATGACTAAGTGTTATGAACCCTTCAAAACCTTGTTAATACGATAGACGCCCGCTCTTAGCGCTCACACCATAGTCATTGATGAGTCGCTCTCTAAGCGCTCATACCATAGTTATTGCATAGACGCCCGCTTATTAGTGCCCACTACCATTAATTGCATAGACGCTCGGACCGTTAGCGCTCGCGTACAAACCCATAGTCACATGACATAGCATCGCATTGGTCATCGGTCCAGACCATGACATATTACATAGCATTGGTCATTGGTTCTAGACCATAACATCATAGCATAGCATTCGTCATTGATCTAGACCCTGCCTTATGGTTACAGCATGGATAGCGCATTGCATAGGCATGGTATCCTCAAGGCATAGATAACACCTCATGGCATATAGCATTGTGCATGGTTCACATGTGTCTTCCCACGATCGTGAGTACACTATAGCCATAGATAGTAATAGTTCTCAGAGACGTCATAGATAGTACCTGACACAGCTTGGTCCGTGTGCAGGATAGCATAGTATATATAGTGGCTCGTATAGTAGATAGTTCCCTAGTCTTTTCTGGTTGATTTACCGCCAGTTTACTCCCTTGTTCTAGTCCTAGTCTTAATTGACAACCTTCCATTGTCCTAGTATTGTGTGTGGTAGCTGGTTCTGTATAGAAACCAGGTGTTGCCAACACTAAGGTAGATGAGTAGTGGGTATATTAGTCATCGAAGAAAGAAATGGTCAGAGCATGATTCGAACACTGAGACTCGGTAGTCTATAGTGAGAATAAGAAAAGAAACAATGAAACGTAACATTACCCCCCTACTAAATCCAAGCTACCAGCAAAGGACTAGAAGTTTCCATAAGAGGGGCCTGGAGAACCGGTGACATTGGTGTAGGCTGTGTCATCCCAAAGGTCGTTGTTGACCAATGTATCGTCAGCGGATGGGGAGTGGCGTCGGCAAGGAGGGGGAACGGGATGCATGTGGTTAGAGTGTCGGGAGGAGCGACTTGAACGTGAGGACCGAGAGGACGGTGGAGAAGAAGCAGGGGATGGAATACCAGGAGGACGTCTTAGTGGGCACTGGGTTTGAGGGTCACCAGATCACCAGCGAAGGCAGGTGGGACATTGATAGAATGGGCAGTCTGCACGCATGTGTCCAAGACGGTGGCAATGATAGCAGGCTTCGTGGTAATGGGGATGGGTATGGGAATAGGAGTTTCGCCGTGGTTACCAGTCCAGTGGGCTTCAGCTCGATCTAGAGCATTGATTTCCTCGGTTCAGAGGGGGGACGATGATGCGGACGGAGTATGGGGGGATGGGATGTGCTGTTGTCGACATAATTTGGCGAGGTATCTGTCAAGGTCCTGTAGAAATTCTCCCATGCCTAGTTGGTATAAGGCTACGGAGAGGGCGCCCCGGAGTTCATTCCAGATGGTAGAGAGCAGGGATCCGATAAATCCAATGTGTGCCTGTGCGGTTACGTGAGATGTGATGGAAGTAAGACATTCGCACTGGAGGTAGGTGTGGTAGAGAGAGTATAAGGGGGAGCCTACATCCAGATAAGCTGCGATGGAAGAGGCGAGGCGGGAGTTGGTGATCAGATGGTTGAGCGAGCGGATATACTCGTCATCGGGAAAGTCATCCCTGAGACGGTTGGCATAGAGGGGGACGTCGACGGACAGGACAGGTTCCAGGAGGCGAGTGGACGGAGTGGTAGCGATAGAAACGGGGGTGAGAGCGTCAGAGTCAGATTGGTTATTCCAACTGGCCTGGGCGATAGAGGACATGGTATCTAAGGGTGAAGAAGAGACAGAGGGCGAGGAAGAGGAGACAGTGGAGGGAGTAAATTCGATGGCCATAGTGGATGACTAATTTCGAAAAGGTTTGGAACATTGTGAAGTTTTCTTGGTAGAAGATGGGGGTGAGGTAGAAAGAGGGAAGGCGAGGGGATGAAGGTTTTTATAACTGGTGAGAAGAGCTTTCACATGCCATAACTCCGACTTGGCAATCCATGAGTCTTCTTTGGCCGAATATCCTTTCCATCGGATCAGGAACATACGGTGAGACAGAGTTCTGCGATGATGTAAGATGTGTTCTATTTCGTATTCCTCTTCACCTTCTATAAGTTCTGAGGGTGGTGCAGGGAAGTTTTTCCCATGGATCAGGTTTTCTCAGTAAGGGGTGAGAAGGGAAGTGTGGAACGTGTCATGGATCTTCCACATTTTAGGAAGGCGGAGTTTATATGTGATCGGCGATAAGACCTTCGTGATGGTGAAGGGTCCTTCTCGCTTGGGAGCGAACTTCGGATGGGTCATAGTGTGGCGGAGGTTTCTGGCTTCGAGCCAGACTTCATCTCCAAGGGTGAAGGGGACGAAGCGTCGGTTGGAGCGAGAGGCCATGACTTGTCTAGCAAGTTCATGGGAGGCAAGGGCTTCATCGTGAGCTGCGGTGAGGTCTTTGAGACATGTTTCTATGGTGGAGATATTGGTATCGGCGAGGACGGAGGGGAGGGCACGAGGTTCGAAGCCGAGGATCAAGGAGAATGGAGATTTGCCGGTGACAGAGTGGGGGCGGTGGTTATGTGCGAATTCGGTGTGGGAGATTAATTCAGACCACGAGGTAGGGTTACTGCCACAGAAGATGCGGAGATAAGTCTCTACTTCTTGGTTGACGTGTTCGGTTTCTCCGTCAGATTGAGGGTGGTATGTGGTGGAGAGGGATAGGTCGTATCCCAAGAGGCATCCAAGTTCTCGAGCAAAGGCAGAGGCGAATTGTGGGCCTCGGTCGGAGATGACTTTGTCGTAAAGTCTGAAGCAAGTGTAAACTTTGTGAAAGAAAAGGGAGGCTATCCCTTCAGTGGTGATGGTTTTCTTAGTGGGGCATAGAATTACCCCCTTACTAAGCCCATGGTCGACCATGACCAAGAGAGAGTCAAAACCGGAGGACATAGGGAGGTCAGTGATAAGGTCACAGGAGACCTGTTGGAACGGTCGGGAGCAAGAAGACTTGATTGGGGAGAGTGGAGGAACAGTGGGATGGGTGTTTGCCTTGTTCTGTTGGCAAAGAGTGCAGCCTTCAATATATTTTCGAACATATTGTGCAAGGCCGGGCCACCAGAATTCAGCAACGACAAGCTGACAAGTCTTCAGATAACCAGAGTGACCAGTGGTGAGGTGGTCGTGACACCGTTCGAGAATAGAGTGACAGAGGGAGTCATCCGGAGGAATGTAAACGCGGCCCTTGTAGGTGAGCACACCAGCGTCAAATTGCCAGTCGGCAAGACGAGACCGAAATGCAGGAGGAATCTGTCCATCCAATGCTTGAAGGGCCTGCAAAACGAGGGGATTGTCTTTCGAAGAGGAGGCAATATGGTTTTGTAAGGCTGTGTCGATGAGACCAACAAAGAGGGAGTCGGGGAGGAGGACAGTGTCATCATTGTCAGGGGTATCGGGGCAAAGGTCTGGGCGGCGGGAGAGGGCATCTGGACCAGCAAGGAGTTTGCCAGCGATGTGAATGATCTTAAGATCGAAGTCGGAGAGGTCAAGGAGCCATTGAGCTTGACGGTGGTTCAGGTGTTGTGCTTGACGGAAGTATGTGAGGTTTTTATGGTCGGTGAAAACCTGCATGGAGAACGGGGAACCATGGTGATAGTGTCTTCAGGTCTTGAGAGCGCAGATGATGGCGAGGAGTTCGCGATCATAGATATCGTAGTTCCGTTCTGCTGCAGAGAATGTTTGGGACAGGTAGGAACACGGATGCCAGTCACCGTTTGAATCGGTCTGTAGGAGGATGGTGCCAGTTGCATATTTTGAAGCATCCGTGGCGATGGCAAAGGGGGCGGAGAGATTGGGGAGTCGAAGGATGGGTTTTGCAAGAAAGAGCTGTTTCAGAAATAGAAACGACTGTTCACAGGCAGGGGTCCAGGACCAGGCAAGGTTCTTCTTGGTGAGATCCAAGAGGGGACGAGCGACAGTGGAGTAGTCCGGAATAAACCAGCGATAAAAGTTGGCGAAACCAAGGAAAGAGCGAACTTCTGTTGAATGAATAAATATTCGTTCTACATAGAGTAGTACCTATGACGCTAGTATTACATAAGCACCATGTACATAACACTCACTTATACTTCTGAGTTAAATGAACTTCTTGTACTCAACCACTCGAGTCCCGACCTCAACCTCAGAACCTACCTGGTGAGTCTAGCCCTCTCCTCTCTGGTTCCCAAGTGTAAGCGCTGCCGTATGGCGCGCTCTCACTTCATCAGGTTATGAGCCCTGGTAGCCAAAACGGTACATCGCACCTTTATGGCTGCAGTACCCGCTAGCTCCAGAAGGTTCACTGCTGCACAGAAACGCTGCATGCAGAGGTTGAAAACCCACACCTTGCGCTTCATTGCTGCAAAGGTTTTGTACTGCTGCGCGGAAACGCTGCACGCAGAGGTTGCAAACCCACACCTTGTGCTTCACTGCTGCAAAGGCTTTATACTGCCGCGCGGAAACGCTGCACGCAGAGAATGTATACCCAAACCTTGCGCTTCGTTGCTGCAATGGTCCTGTACCCTCAGGAGGGGGAACCTATGTCGGTTCAAAACGCTGACTAGTTCGCGTCTATAGAACCAGCAATGTCTTCCTCCTCCATCTCCATCCCGACCTTCACTGGTGCCAACTGGTGCCAATGGTGGCCAGTAATGCACTCGTACATTCAGTTGACTGGTTGCGCCTGGGTCCTTTCCATCCCGGCTCCCACCTACAAATCCGGCGACACTCTCGACGCCATGAATGTCTGGCTCTCCTGGAGGAAGGCCAACGACACGATCATCGGTACAATCAAGCTGTACCTCTCTGAATCTCTGAGGAGTAAGCACTTCAAGGAGGACAATGCCACCACCCTCGTCCAAGCTCTCAAAGACGAATACGATACCCCTGGCATCACTGGGGCCTTTTCCCTCTTCAAGGAGTTACTCGAAACGAAGGTGGCTCAATCCTCCCATCCCGCTCCCTCCATCAACAGAGTGGAGACTCTCTTCTCGCGCCTCGAGGCTGCAGGATATGAGCTCTCCCCCAAGGTCCAAGTGATGCTCCTGCTCGCCAAGCTCCCTCCCACCATGGACATCATTGCGCAGATGATCGTGCAGAAAAGAGACACCGCCGGCAAGATCGTCGACCCCACCGTTGACGCTATCCGACAGGCTGCGGTCCTATCATGGGACCAGCGCCAAATGAAGGAAAATCCGAAGGACCCTCAGACCCACAAGATCAACGCCGTTAAGCGCAAGGGAGACGACTCCACGTTCGAAGAGCAGCAGCAGTCAAACGACAGCAGTGCCAAGAAGAACAAGGGGAAGCGTGGCAAGCGTGGTGGCAAGAAATGGCACGAGCGAGAAGCTTCCTCCTCCAGCCACGACCACGGCCATGCTCACATCGCCTCCGTCGCCTATACCACCGGTCCCGAGCCCTTCCCCGATCCTCGTGCCATCGCCAACCGTCCTGCCCAACTTTACCAGGGGCACCAAGGCCCGCCTGCCTGTCCTCAGATGCAGCAGGCGTTCTCTCTCGCCCACCGGCTTGAGATCATCCCATCCATCGAGACGATTCGCTCTCTTGATGCAGGACTAACAAAGCAAGGCTCCTTCTTCCTCGCTGACATCCAACCAGTCGCCTCCTCCTCTTCCTTCTCTCAACCGCTCGCTGCAAGGCTTGAGCCCATCCACGAGCCTGACGAAGACACCCCCCCTCCGTCCAAACGATCTCAGAAGAATGCCATCATGGCTCCCCCCTCAGACAATTGGAACGACGATGACCTCACTGACATCTATGGATCGGACGATGACATGTCCTTCGGCCCCGTCATTCCGCACGCTGGAAACTCGTAGTTACATATCCTTGTGTAGTAGCGAAGACACATGCACAATGGATCTTTGCGCCTGCTCTAAAGTGTGCACACCATAAAGCATGAGGTGGAACAACTCTGGATACTCAGCTCTGGTGCTTCAATGGTCTGCTCAAGGGGGAGGGAATTAGGATCAAGGATGTCCCTCAACAAAATGGGCGTGCAGAATGATCCATGCGCACCCTTATGGACAAAGCTAAGGCAATGCGCCATATGGCTTGCTTGCCTAATAGCTGCTGCCCCCAAAGGCGCACGCCTTATGAGGATCTTCATTCGAAGAAACCCAGAATAGAACACTTGCGCGTCTTTGACTGCGCTGCATATGTTTTTCTCCCTGCCGATGTGCTGCACCACTGTGCAAACCTCCTTTGAGGAAGCGCAATTCCCCTGCTGTAATAGACCTAGCAGAGCGCCTCCACGGCCAACGGCTGAACCAGCCCAGCCTGCTCCCTCTCTCGACGTGCCCATAGTGGCGCCCTCTCCTATCAGATGGTATCACCCAGCAAGGTCACCCATCACCACCAAACTCTGCTCCGCCTCCTCCCGAACTTCACCAGCCGAGCACTCCTCCTCGGAGAGCTCCAGCACCTCCTATAGTACCACCTGCACTGCGCCGTTCCGGCTGCACACACAGAGTCCCCTTAGGGACATCGAGCGCGAAGATTGTGCTGCTCAATCACACCCAGTACCTGGTGATCTTCCCGACACACCTGTTGCCTCTGCCCCCGCTTCTAATAGAGAAGCTGACATCGAACGACCATGTCGTGAGGGGGGATCTAGACTTGCAATATTCTTACTGTCGAAGGTGTTACCAATGGTCACTGAAACCAAACCGCACCACGAATGGACCCACAGAGATATCCAAACCCTGCCATCCCATGAGCAAAAGGACTGGAGAGATGCGTGTCAGAAAGAACTCGACATGCTCCGAAAGAGACAAGTCTTCGAACTTGTAGATGCGCTGAAAGGCCGCAAAGTTATCTCAAACCGCTGGGTATTTGACGTCAAACCCGATGGCAGCAAACGTGCCTGCCTCGTAGCGAAAGGCTTCTCCCAAGTCGAAGGTGTTGATTTCAACAATATATCCCCCCTGTCATGAGGTTTGAGACGGTGCGCTTAATGCTTGCACTGGCCTCCCTCGAGAACTGGCACATAAAGGCATTAGACATTCAAAGTGCCTATTTATATGGCAAGCTAAACAAAGAAATCTACATTCTACAGGGGTATCACCTTGCTGCCTATGATGGCCCAGTCAACCCTAAAAGATCAGATCACTCTTCCAACAAGAGATCAGTTCTTGCTCTACCTTATGCTCGGAACACGCCCAGACATTGCATTTGCAATTATCACATTATCAAAGCACGCTGCCAAACCTCCAAAGGAACATCTCGATCACGCATTCTATATATGCTGCCATCTACTTGGGATAAAATATTACTCCCTCGTACTTGATGGATCCTCAGAGGCTAGCCTCATAGTGCTCACTGACTCTGACTGGGCATCCGATCCTCTATCTCGTCACTCTCAGACCAGTTGGTTCATTAAACTAGATGGGCTATTATCTAAAGCCTATACTGAACTGCAGACACCAACTTAGCCTTGTTCTTTACGACGAACCACAGTCCTAAAGGGATCATTCACTTGCTTATGTGCTCAGAGTAGCTGCTTAGCAAGGGGGGGTGTTGAATGAATAAATATTCGTTCTACATAGAGTAGTACCAATGACGCTAGTATTACATAAGCACCGTGTACATAACACTCACTTATACTTCTGAGTTAAATGAACTTCTTGTACTCAACCACTCGAGTCCCGGCCTCAACCTCAGAACCTACCTGGTGAGTCTAGCCCTCTCCTCTCTGGTTCCCAAGTGTAAGCGCTGCCGTATGGCGCGCTCTCACTTCATCAACTTCCTTCACTTTGGTTGGTGTGGGCCAGGAGGCAATGCCGTCGAGTTTGACGGGATCCATGGCAATCTGTCCTGGTTGGATGATCATGCCAAGGTATTCAACTTCTTTGGTTGCGAAGTCGCATTTGGAGAGGTGGAGGCGAAGGTCGAGTTCTTGCATCCATTGAAGGACGCATTTGGTGCGTTCTGTGTGGGTAGCGTCATTGGGGGAGAAGATGAGGAGATCATCTATGTAGATAATGAGCCATCCCTCAGCAATCATATCTTGGAACGAGTCATTCATGAATCATTGGAAGGTGGCGGGGGAGTTACACAGGCCGAAGAACATGACTGTTGGTTCGTAGTGCCCCTTGTGGGTGATAAAGGTGGCTTTCCATTGATGTCCGTCCTTGATATGAACATTGTTGTATCCCCATTGGATGTCGAACTTCGTGAAGACTTTGGCATCCTTAAGTTTATCGACGAGGTCAGAGATTAGGGGTAGGGGGTACGTGTCACGAACGGTGTGTTTGTTAACATAGCGGTAGTCTTGACAAGGGCAGAGTTTGCCATCCTTTTTCTTCATGAAGAAGAAGGGAGAGGCCTGTGGGGAGTTCAAGGGGCGTATTTTTCCTGATCGGAGGTTTTCCTTGAGGAAGCCTTCGGTGGCGGTTCGTTCTTCAGGAGATAGGGGGTAGAGTTTCCCAATCTTTGGAACAAAGGTTTCATTGAAATTGATCTCGTGATCATAGGGTCATAAGGGGGGCATGTGGTCTGAGACGTTTTCCGAGAAGACCGAGATGTATTCCAAGTATTTGGAGGGAAGAACAGGGGGTGGCTTGGCTTTTTTGGCTGCCATAGCCAGTTCCATTGCGGAAGTAAGTTTTGCACAGACAGGGAAACCTAGAGGGGCAAAGCGACAGACACCGCGAATGATGCGGTTGATAGTTTGATTTTCCGTGGCCCTGAGCAGATAGGCTTTGGGATCATCGAAATCCAGGTAGGTGTGGAGTTGGTCTTGGGTAGTGGGGGCGATGGTGGTGTGACGAGGGGGTTTGAATGGAGGACAGAAGTTTGAGTCGTGGCGATGGGAGTTGGCCACATAGGTGGAATACAAATCCTTTGATTGATCGCAGGATTCGTCAATGGTAAGGGTTTGAGCCTTCCAGTCGATGGAGGGGTTCGTGGCACGAAGCCAGGGGAGGCCAAGGATAAGGTTTTCCTTGCCACAGGACATGACATAGAAGAGGACCTTTTGGGAGATTCCCTCAATGTTGGCATAGAGGGTACAAGAGTAGCGGATTTCACCATTTTTGTTCGAGGATTGGTCAACGTTTCGGACTAAGATGGGGGTATCACGTTTTTCTAGAGGGAGGCGGTGTTTTCATGCGAACATCCAGTCGATGCAGGAGATGTCTGCACCACTATCAACAAGAGCATGGGTGTCAACGACTTTCATCATGTGCAAAGGTACGATCAGCTGCAGGGGAATACGCATAGATTTGGCAGACTGAGATACAATTACAGGCGCACATGTAGCTCTAGGAGATCCTTGCGTTGAACGAGGTCTCTAATTCAAAAATCCTTCTTGCACTTGGAAAAGCACACTTTTCCGATGGTGTCTTCATCGTCATTGTCGCTTTCTATCTCCTCGAGTCTAGGGAGGTTTTCTTCGACTCACTGGACCTTCTTCTTCAACGGTTGAGATGCAAAGTTTGGGCAGGAGATGGAGGCATGGCCAGGTTTGCAGCAGCGGAAGCAGAGATTTTTCTCAATGCAACGTTTGCGTTCTTCCAGGGTAAGCTTTCCAACTTTGATGGCATCTACGTCCATAGCGTTCGGGTCTCGAGTAGGGGTGGAGGAGTGGGAGAATGACGTGGGGTTGCAGAAGGGGTTGTGGGAGCGGGAGATGACAAGGTTGGCAGTATACCATTGGGTCTGATACTGAGTAGAACATTGGTACCATTCGTCGATGGTTTTTGGTACAGTATCCATTGAATAGATGCGGCGAGTGAGGGATTCCGGCTCCGAAGTAGAAGATCAAGATGTTTGGGTCGGTGATCTCGGCTTGGGCAACATGATTGCGGAACGTGGTGATATATTCTTGAAGGGAGGGTTTGTAAGGTCCTCCTTTCTTCTTCTGAACCATCTGCTTGGTGGTAAGCCAGGCAATGACATTGCCGATGGAGTTGTGGAGTTTGAAGGCACCCTTGAAGAATTTGATGAACTCCTTGAAGGTCCCCATGGTGATGGTCCCATTGTTGTCGATGGAGTTCTGGCAGAAGGTCTGGGCCCAGGTAGAGGTGGACCCTTTGGTCATGAACGAGAGAGCGAATGTGATTTTCTTCGCATCAGAGTTGTAGACATCTACGTTGACGGAGAGGTAGAAGTTGACTGAGGTCAACCAGGGCATGGCTTTTTGGTAGGAGCCATCGAAGTGTTCAGGGGACGTGATGCGAAGCTCGGTGGGTCGCGACATGGGTGGTGGTTGGATAGGGGTGGGGGAAGGAGGAGTGAGATCGGGTGGTAGGGAAAGAGCTGTGCGCAAATGGAGGGACAGGGACAAGGTTTCATCTTCTTCCTCATGAGAGGGAATGAGAACGTCAGGCTCTGAAGTGAGATCTTCGAGGCTGGAGTGGGTAGAGGGTTCCGGCGAAGTGTCGACAGGGTATAGGGCAGAGGGTTGTCGCCTTAAGCGACAGGGATCAGGGTTACGAGGTGGTCGAGAAATGGTGGCGGTTCACAGCGATGGTGACTGTTTAGAAGAAGCTAGATCTTTTGTTACACTTGGCCCGGATAGGGACGAGTGTAGCCTCTGTGGATAGATCAAGTGTTGCAACGAGAGACAAGGGTGTTGTCGAGGGTGATGACTGTGGGTATCGTTCGATCAAATGTCGAGACGAAAGTAATCCAATCAAGTGGAGGATTACAAGTCGAGAGCGTCCACTCAGAAGTAGGACGAAGACTTTCAAGGGTTCTTCCCACTGAAGGGTTGTCAAGGAAGTGGCTAGATTGCAGAGGACGAAGTACAGTGAAGTACAGAGGAGATCTAGCTTAGGGAATATGGAGGGTATGGAAGGGATTATATAGTACAAGGGAAATGAAGGTGACTAAGCTGATGGAACACCATGGAACATGGTGGAAGGAAGATGAGTAATCCGCAGTGCAGAAGCTGAGTCAGAATGACTGCGGATGAGTAATGGTTACAAATAAAGTGAGTCATGATGAGTCATGGACTGCGGATGAGTCATATGGAGGAAGGATGACTAAGGTAGATGAGTAGTGGGTATATTAGTCATCAAAGAAAGAAATGGTCAGAGTATAATTTGAACGCCGAGACTCGATAGTCCGTAGTGAGAATAAGAAAAGAAAGAAATGGTCAGAGTGTGATTTGAACGCTGAGACTCGGTAGTCCATAGTGAGAATAAGAAAAGAAACAATGAAACGTAACACAGGGGGAATCTGTCCATCCAGTGCTTGGAGGGCCTGCATAACGAGGGGATCATCTTTCGAGGAGGAGGCAATGTGGGTGTTTAGAGTGGTGTCGATAAGACCGATGAAGAGGGAGTTGGGGAGAAGGATCGTGTTGTCGTTGTCAGGGGTGTCAGGGCAAAGGTCAGGGTGGCAGGAGAAGGTGTCTGGGCCGGCAAGGAGTTTGCCGGCAATATGAATGATCTTCAGATCAAAGTCGAAGAGGTCGAGGAGCCATTGAGCTTGACGGCGATTCAGGTGTTGAGCCTGATGGAAGTACGTGAGATTCTTGTGGTCGGTGAAGACCTGTACCAGGAAGGGGGAACCATGGAGGTAGTGTCTTCATGTTTTAAGTGCGTGGATGATAGCGAGGAGTTCGCGATCATATATATCATAGTTTCGTTCTGCTGCAGAGAACGTCTGGGATAGATAGGAGCAGGGGTGCCAGTCACCATTGGAATCAGTTTGGAGGAGGATGGCGAAGGGGGCAGAGAGGTCAGGGAGTCAAAGGACAGGCTTTGCGAGGAAAAGTTGTTTCAGAGTTTGGAACAACTGTTCACAGGTAGGGGTCCAAGACCAGGTGAGGTTTTTCTTGGTGAGATCCAAGAGGGGACAAGTGACAGTGGAGGAATCCGGAATGAACCGGCGATAGAAATTGGCAAAGCCAAGGAAGGAGCGAACTTCTTTGACTTTGGTGGGTGTGGGCCAGGAGGCAATGCCATCGAGTTTGATGGGGTCCATGGCAATTTGTCCAGGTTGGATGATCATGCCAAGATATTCAACCTCTTTGGTGGCAAAGTTGCACTTGGAGAGGCAGAGGCGAAGGTCAAGTTCTTGCATTCGTTGAAGAACACGCTTGGTACGCTCAGTGTGAGTGGCGTTGTCGGGGGAAAAGATTAGAAGGTCATCCATGTAGATGATGAGCCAACCTTCAGCGATCATATCACGGAACGAGTCATTCATGAATTGCTGGAACATAGCGGGGGAGTTGCATAGGCCAAAGAACATGACCGTTGGTTCGTAGAGCCCCTTGTGAGTGATGAAGGTGGCTTTCCATTGACGTCCATCTTTGATACAGACATTGTTATAGCTCCATCGGACATTGAACTTGGTGAAGACTTTAGCGTCCTTCAGTTTATCAACGAGGTCAGAGATCAAGGGGAGGGGGTATGTGTCATGAATGGTATGTTCATTAACGTAGTGATAATCTTGACATGGGCAGAGTTTGCCATCCTTTTTCTTTACGAAGAAGAAGGGAGAGGCCTGTGGGGAGTTCGAGGGGCGGATCTTTCCAGATCGGAGGTTTTCCTCAAGGAAGTCATTGGTGGCTTTCCGTTCCTCGGGGGACAAGGATTAGAGTTTCCCAATCTTTGGGATGAAGGTTTCGTTGAGATTGATCTCATGGTCATAGGGACGAGAGGGGGATACATGGTCAGAGACGTCCTCTGAGAAGACTAAGGAAAACTCTGAGTATTCAGAGGGGAGAACAGGGGGTGTTTTGCCTTCTCGGTGGCCATTGCTAGCTCCATTGCGGAGGTAAGCTTGGCGCACACAGGGGAACCTAGGGGGGCAAAGCGGCAGACACCACGGATGACGCGGTTGATGGTTCAATTTTCCTTAGCCCTGAGCAGGTAGGCTTTTGGATCATCGAAATCCAGGTAGGCATGGAGTCGGTCTTGGGTAACGGAGGCGATAGTGGTGTGACGGGGAGATTTGAATGGAGTGAGGGACGGAGGGAAAAAGCTTGAGTTGTGGCGATGTGAATCGGCCACATAGGCAGAGTACAAATCCTTTGACTGGTCGCAGGATTCATCGATGGTAAGGGTTTGGGCCTTCCAGTCGATGGAGGGGTTGGTGGCACAAAGCCAGGGGAGGCCAAGGATAAGGTTTTCCTTGCCGCAGGACATGACATAGAAGAGGACCTTTTGAGAGATCCCTTCAATGTTGGCATAGAGGGTACAAGAATAGTGGATTTCGCCATTCTTGTTCAAAGATTGGTTGATGTTTCAAACCAGGATGGGGGTGTCGAGTTTCTCTAGAGGGAGGCAATGTTTTTGGGCGAACATCCAATCGATGCAGGAGATGTCTGCACCACTGTCCATGAGGGCACGGGTATCAACGACTTTCATTGTGTGCGAAGGTACGATCAGCTGCAGGGGAATACGCATAGATTTTGCAGACTGAGATACAATTACAGGGGCACACGTAGCTCTAGGATATCCTTGCATTGAACGAGGTCTCCAATTCAAAAATCCTTCTTGCACTTGGAAAAGTACACCCTTCCGATGGTATCTTCATCGTCATTGTTGTCCTCTATCTCCTCAAGTTTAGGGAGGTTTTCTTTGACATGTTGCACCTTTCTTTTAGGTGGTTGTGACATGAAGTTGGGGCATGAGGTGGAGGCATGGCCAGGTTTGCGGCAGTGGAAGCAGAGATTCTTCTCGATGCAACATTTGTACTCCTCTGGGTGAGCTTCCCAACTTTGATGGCGTCAACGTCCATAGCATTCGGGTCATGAGTAGAGGTGGACGAGGAGGAGTGGAAGAATGACGTGGTTATGGAGGGGGTTGTGGGAACGGGAGGTGACAAGGTTGGCGGTATCCCATTGGGTCTGGTATTGGGTGGAGCATTGGTACCATTTGTCGATGCTTTTTGGTACAGTATCCATGGAGTAGATTCGGCGAGTGAGGGTAGGGGGAATTCCTGCTCCCAAGTAGAACATTAGGACATTAGAGTCCACGATCTCAGCCTGGGCGATGTGGTTGCGGAATGTAGTGATATATTCCTGGAGGGAGGGTTCATAAGGTCCTTCTTTCTTCTTCTGAACCATCCGCTTGGTGGTGAGCCAGGTGATGGCATTGCCAATGGAGTCGTGGTGCTTAAAGGCAGCCTTGAAGAGTTCAACAAAGTCTTTAAAAGTCCCTATGGTGATAGTTCCATTGTCGTCAATGGAGTTTTGACGGAAGGTCTGGGCCCAGGTAGAAGCGGACCCCTTGGTCATGAAAGAGAGAGCGAACACGATTTTCTTCGTGTCGGAGTCGTAGACAGTGGTGTTGACGGCAAGGTAGAAGTTGACCGCGGTCAACCAGGGCATGGCTTCGTTGTAAGAGCCATTAAAGTGTTCGGGGGAGGCAATGCAAAATTCGGTGGGTTGAGACATGGGGGGTGGTTGGATGGGAGTGGGGAAAGGAGGAGTAGGGTCAGGGGGTAGAGAGAGAGCTGTTCGTAAGTGGAGGGACAGGGACAGGGTTTCATCTTCTTCCTCAGGAGAAGGAATAAGAATGTCAGGCTCCAAAGGGTTTTCTTCAAGGCTGGAGTGGACAGAGGGTTCCGGCGATGTTTCGACAGGGTATGGGGCAGAGGGTTGTCGCCTTAAGCGACAGGGATCAGGGTTACGAGGTGGTCAAGAAATGGTGGCAGTTCACAGTGATGGTGACCGTTTAGAGGAAGCTAGATCTTTTGTTACGCTTGGTCCAGGTAGAAACGAGCATAGCCTCTGTGAGCGTAGGTGGACAAGGATACTGTCAGAATGACAGTGACGAGGATGAAGGTAACATTATGATCAAGTGTTGCAATGAGAGACAAGGATGTCGTCAAGGGTGACAACTGCAGATATTGCTCGATCAAATGTTGAGATGAATGTTACTCAATCAAGTGAAGAGCAATGAGGTGAGGGATGAAGAGAGTGTCCACTCAAAAGTAGGATGATGACTTCCAGAGGTTTTTCCCACTGAAGGGTTGTCAAGAAATGGCTAGATTGCAGGGAGTATAGAGGAGATCTAGCTTAGGGAATACGGAGGGTCTAGAGGGGTTTATATAGTACAAAGGAAATGAAGATGACTAAGCTGATGGAACACCATGGAATATGGTGGAAGGAAGATGAGTAATCCGCAGTTGTGAAGATGAGTCAGAATGACTGCGGATGAGTAATGGTTACAAATGAAATGAGTCATGGTGAGTCATGGTGACTGCGGATGAGTCATGATGGAATGATGACTAAGGTAGATGAGTAATAGGTATATTAGTCATTGAAGAAAAGAAATGGTCAGAGCATGATTTGAACGCAGTGACTTGGTAGTCCGTAGTGAGAATCAAGTGAAAAGAAAACAATGAAACAATGAAACGTAACAGTGTGTTACAACTGGCCCGGGTAGGGTTGGTCATAGACTTGATGTATACTAGGGCTAAGGGTTGAGAGTCCTAACATAGACACTAGAGGACAATGAAGGGCTAAGGAGTCCGAAGAGGGAAGCCTTGGGATGATGAGGGACTAGGGGGTACCTTAAGAGCTTCATCATGAAGCGTAGCACAAGGGTTTTGGACAAAGGAGGCTGAAGGGGGAGGCCTTTGGACGATGAAGGACTAAAAGTGAAGAGGAGCACACGCTCAGAGAGGCTAAGGAGCAGATATATTTGAGAGTATCAAGTAGCTCTAGCTTAGTGTACAAGGATGGGTATCTAGGGTTTATATATGAAGGGAATGGAAGGTCATGGAGCATGACCGAAGGGTATGTGTCAGCTGCAGTATGAATGAGTCATGAAGACTGCAGATGAGTAAGAGTACACTTGTTATAAAACCCTCAAAACCATCGTTATTGTCCTAAGCGCCTGCTATTGAACCATTGAATAGTTGTCCGTTTTACAAGGCTTTGTCCTTAGACGCTCACATCAGACGCTCGCTTAACTGCCCGTCATAGTCACATGATAACATAGCTTAGTCATTGGTCCAGACCATGACATATTGCACCACATTGGTCATTGATTTAGATCATGACATTATTGGTCATTGATCTAATCATGACATTATTGCATAGCATTGGTCATTGGTTCTAGACCATGACATCATAGCATGACATCATAGTCTAGACCTCTATGTCATACCTCATGGTTAAAGCATGGATAGTGCATTGCATAGGCATGGTATCCTCACAATATAGATAAATGCCTCATGGCGTATAGCATTGTGCATGGTTTACACATGTCTTCCCATGACTGTGAGAACACTATAGCCATAGATAGTAATAGTTCCCATTGATGTCATAGATAGTACATAGCATAGCTTGGTCCGTGCACATAGCACCATAGTATATATAGTAGGATAGTTAGCAGGATGTTTCCCCATTCTGTTCTTGTTGAATTACGCATAGACAGTCTCCTTGTTCCCTTTCTAGTTCTTTATTCATTTCTTGGTTCTTGTATCAAAGTGTGGCAGTCAGCGCTGTATAGTGTCTAGGCTTGCTCAACAACACTAAGCAGGTGACGAAGCATAATGAGTAAGCATGGGTAAGGGGAATGAGTAATCCACAGTTATGGATGAATTAGAAAGGCTGCAGATGAGTAATGGAATGCTAAGCTGATGACAAACCCAGGTGAGTTATTATGAGTAAGAGAAATGGGTAATCTGCAGTTATGGAATGAGTCCTGAAGACTGCGGATGACTAAAGGGTAAAGGGTAGAGGGTCAAGGGTCAAGGGTAAAGGGTAAAGGCCTAGAGGCCAGTGATGCAAAGAGAAGCATGGGGAAAGAGAAAGAATGGTCTAGGTGAGGTTCGAACATAGAGACTCAGTAGTCTGGAGTGAGAACAGAAAAGAAAAGAAACAATGGATCATAACAGGGTGCTGACCAGGTAGCCTTCATTGCCTTATAGGCCTTGATTTCAGTGGAGTGTTGTTTGACTTTCATTATCTGCATTTTGGTCAACCAGAACGTCTCTGTTCCTATTGTCAACGGATATTCTTTGGCTAGGGACACTCCTTTGTGTTTCTCACACAGCCATGACTCTGAATGTTGTTGGCATCTATATTCCATTTTGCTGATGCATGCTTTATGCAATTTCGAGGAGGGAGGACATATATTGAGGATTGGAGGAGGAAGAGTCGGGTCGAATACATAGGCTATCGCCCATTGTGCTGTGAGGTAGTGGAATTTCATTAAGAAATTAACAACTGGTGATGAGGTGATCACTTTGGGAGGTTTTGGCAGTAATGATACACTGAAAGGATCCTCTTCATATTCTAGGATCCAAGAAAGGATATGGTTGTGGTATTCGTCCATAGTAAGACAAGGAGAGTCGGCAGGCTAACCACCAGTTCTCTCCAAAGTAGGATAGGAGAGTTATGAATGTGTTGAGCTAATATCAGGTTCCTCAGGAAGACTCCTCTAATATTCACTCAAGAATATGGAAAGAGGGAAACACTGAAGATACTAGGTTTCTCAGGAAGACTCTCCTAGTATTTTCTGAACTGTGACCTCACAAAGAGTTGCACAGACGTTCATATAGTGAAATAGATGGATAGGAATGTTCAATGTCCTTCTTGGGAGGCTATGCGCTGATCTGAAAAGAAAGGTACAACCTCACAAGGATCGGGCTGCCTGTTTGCAACTGCGGAGCACAGCCAGGTGTCATCCAAAAATGAGGGAACCGGAATCTGCCTGGCTATGGCTTCCAATTGAGCTTGGCAAGGCTGATACTCTTATTTTACAATGAAGAGTAACCAATTTGTTAGTACTCTTACACCTGGGACCCAGTGATAGCTATAATCAGGGGAAGAAAGAGGATGTTCAGCAACAGGGAAGTAATAGCTTGAGAGTCACTAGGCAAAGAGCTTTGTGCATTAGGGCAAATATCAGTGCAATTAAGGCCTCAAAAGTTTTTGAAGGTTGAAGATATTTCACAAGTAGTCGGCAGTGAAGAGCAGTGTCACTCGGGCAAGAATAGAGATAGACAGAAACAGAGAGTAAATTGAGTGAAAATGGGTCATGAGTTGTTGGTTGCAAAGTGCAGGACTACTTGGGCAAGGCAAGAAGGGATGCTCAAGGATGAACAGTCAGCAAGCAAAGGGTAGTTTAGGAATAATGTTACAATTTGACTCGTAACTACTCAACAAAGATTCAGACCACTCAAAAAGAGAGCAAGAATGAATGAGAATTCCTAAACTGTTGGCAACGACAAATCCTATACAGGAAGTGTACTAGGTCACCACACAAAAGTCAAGACTTAGAGGGGAGGGACTATTGATGGTCGGAAATCAACCAGAATAGACTAAGGAGTCTGGCTGGAATGTATTCACTTTATATACTATGAGACAATGCGCACAGACCAAGCTGTGTCTAACGGTAATTAACTACATGAGGTAGGCTGTGTGGGAGTATCTACTATATAAGTA
>JBBPME010000351.1:0-22890 GCA_038090155.1 Rossbeevera pachydermis
ATCCTCAAGACTCCCTCAGTCCTTGCTCCTTGCTCCAAGACCTTCTTCTCGAGGCTACACTTGTTCCAACCCGGACCAAGTGTAACAGTAGGCGTGGGATGGATATGATGGATTGGACTGCTGAATAGCAGTGATCAGAAAGACATTGATAATCTATTTTTACTGGGTGATGCTCAAACAGAGACCAGCTGCCAGTTACTAAACCTTGTTAACGAGGGGGAGCTCACAAAGAGTCCTTCACTACTTGTCCAATCATTCTGAAAAGCAGTACTAGGATACATGAGTCCTAGACACATGTGTTGTGCAAGTGGATGGCTGCTCTCCCTTGATTGGACACTAATGACCACCGAAGCAAACATACACAACATTACTTTGTAACAAATTTTAGATTGGAGCTTTGTACTCCACCCAATTAACATTTTGGGGTCAGCTATGCAAGCGCACCTGTTTTACACCCAGATGGTGGGGACAAGACCAATAAGAGGTAAGAAGAAGTGGTGTGACAATAGGTGGTCATGGGCAGTGGTGAGGTAGTGAAAAAGAGTCTGTTCTTATGTTGGCAATGACCAATTCAATACAGAAAAGGTACTAGGTCACCACACAATCACAAGCTCAAGGGGAGGGAATACTATTGTGGTCAGAAATCAACCAGAACAGACTGGAGTATCTGGCTGGTACTGGCATTGTTATATACTACTATACATGTATTGGCCATGAGGCATACTCTAGGGCAGGTGCTTAGTGAGCACTGACATATCGTGGGATAAACTACTATATAAGTACTGATGACTCACAGGTTTGTGAGAACAGTGGTCTAGAACTATGCAATGAGGCTACCATGCCTTTAACATGCACTAACCATGAGGGCTGATATCATTTGGATCTAGATTGAGTCATGTGATGCAATATGATAAGATCAAGTGCTAAGATGTGATAAGATAATAATAAGATTGGCACATGGTTAGATAAGATAGGATAAGATCTCAGGCACTAAAGCTAGGTGACAATGAGGGTTGTAACACCATCTTTGCCACAATTATAGCATGATAACATGTTGGCCTCTGCTTGGTGGGCTGTGAATGACTCGGCAGTTGCTGTAGCATATGTCTTCATCTTGCCTCCTCCATATTCAGAAGGTTCTTCACATGTGTGGTGAACAACGCCCACCTCCATAGCATTCAGATCTTTGAATTGCTTAGGTCCCTTTCTGTATTCAATGGCCTCAATGGCCTCTGTGTAATGCTGGAGTATGAGAATGTAATCCTCTATTGTTACAACCCTCACTGTAACCTAGCTTTAGTGCTTGTTATCTTAACTTATCACATCTAAGCCCGCATCAATTTTATCTTATCAATCAGATGCTCAATCTTGATCTTATCTCATCACATGATCAAGTCTAGACTCATATGATGTCACACCTCATGGTTAGTGCATGTTAAAGGCATGGTAATCTCATTGCATAGTTCTAGACCACTGTTCTCATGAACATGTGAGTCATTAGTACTCTTATAGTAGATTATCTCATGATGTGTCATCACTCACTAATCACCTACCCTAAATTACACCTTATGGCCAACACATGTAAAGTAGTATATAACAATGCAAGTATCAGCCAGACTCCTTAGTCTGTTCTGGTTGATTCCCGACCTAAGGAGTTCCCCCCTCTGTTTTAGTATTGTGTGGTGACCCAGTATCATTCCTGTATAGGATTGGTCATTGCCAACATCTATGGTGGCTTTTCTTTCATTCTCGATGAAGATCTGCCTGACAATATGCTGCCTGGCATTTTGCTCTAGCAATGCGGTCTCCATAAAGTCACCACATTGGGCCTTATTGTTACAACTCTCGTTGTCACCTAGCTGTAGTGCCCGAAGATCTTATCCTATCTTATCTAAGCACGTGCCAATCTTATTGTTATCTTATCGCATCTTAGTGCTTGATCTCATCACATCTTGTCATGTGACCTGGTCTAGACTCATATGATGTCAGACCTCATGGTTAGCGCATTTTTAAGGCATGGTAACCTCATTGCATTGTCTAGACCACTGTTCTCATGAATGTGTGAATCATCAGTACTTATATAGTAGATTATCTCATGCTACATCATCACTCACTAATCACTTTCCCTAAATATGCCTCATGGCCAACACATGTATAGTAGTATATAACAATGCCAGTACCAGCCAGACTCATCAGTCTGTTCTGGTTGATTCCTGACCACAATAGTATTCCCTCCTTCTAAGTCTTGCCTGTAGTGGTGACCCAGTGCCTTATCTGTATAGATTTGGTTGTTACCAACACTCATTGAATAAGGCAATCCATTTTGTCAGGAAGACTTGCATCCTCTCTGATGATCCTTGTTTAAGCACCATCAGTTTCCTGAGTGTTATGTTTTTGTTGTTGCCCAATGAAAATTGGGCATGAAGGGTTTTTGTGAGAGCTGCCAATGTTGGATGCTCTCCTGCATGCTGGTATTTGATCATTTGATTATAGGCCCAGTTACCTGCACCATTTTTATCTTGCTCCCTAAAGGAGCCTATTCTTGACAAAGTTGCCAAGACTTTGTCTTTTTTAGAGAGATATGCCTCTTTGTTCATTTCAATAAAAACACCCATTTTGTTGCACCACTCATCGAAGTGATTATAGGTGCCATTGTAGGTGCCCAGGTCAGACACTATGGAAATTCTCTTTTCCACCTTAGTGGTGGTGACATGGTTGCTGGCAGCTGCTTTTATTTCTGCTTGGCAAGTCTGCATGGTTGCAGTGACTAGTGCTGTGTGTATATCATTTAGATGCTGCTTCAGTGAGATGATTAGAGTGGCAAGGTCTGTTGACATGCTGGATGGTTGGTATGAGGGGCAAGGGGATGAAAGTAGGTTCGAGCACTTGATATTCTATCATAGACTGGTAGAGGTTTTTGGCATCAGATACTAAGGGGGCTATGGGGGAGTCTCTGAAGGTGAAATGAAGATACTGGTGATAGAGCCACTCAGGCCATTCTCCTTCATATTCTAGTGAGAATTATTTGCTTGTGAAAGTGATATCATTTGGGTCAGTTTCTGATTTGACCAATGGGAGATGTGGGACATGGAGGATGGGTCTGACTGCTGAATAGCAGTTATCGAAGAGGGTTTGATAATCTATTGTGAATTAGAGGGATACTCACTAAGAGACCAACAAACCAGCTACTACATATATGATAACACACATAATGCTCATGCTCTACCATGCTATATGTTGCGCTATGCCCGGACACAAGGCAATAACCCTGGCTGCACAATCACAATACTAAGACAATGGGGAAACAATCAATATGGGCAATGAAATACCCCAAGACAATCAATACAAGAACAATACTAGTAGGGGGCCAAATGGCGAACCACTACAAGGAGTCTAGGCGGGGGATGAACAAGAAAAGACTAGGGATTCTTGATGGAAACCCAGGTCACTATATACTATTAGCCTGTGGCTGTACTTATGCTATGCTATGGCTATACTATACTATATGTGTTCATCATCGGGACCAATCTATCTATGGCTATACTATATCTAGGCTATGCTATGGCAATGCACACACAGTAACAATGAGGTGTGGCAGCATGAGGTATCCTGCCGTGTGACTATGTGGCAGAGATCTGATCCATCGGCAATCTATAGATCTATCGAGATGCAATCGAGATCCGAGGAGATTCCATCGAGATCCAATCTAGCAATCAATCGAGATACCATCTAGATAGGGATCTGAGATCCACTATGCCTATAACAAGCTATATGGCAACACGCATATCATTTGTGCTCTACCATGTACAATTCATGAATTATCAATGAGGGCTATGATGTCATCAGAATGACCAATGCTATGCAATGCTATGTGTGACGTCATAAGTCACGTGACTATGCAATGGACTATCCAAGGTCAATGTGCGAGCGCTAATAGCGGGCGTCTATGACAAGACTATGACAGGCGGTTATGCGAGCATCTGATGTGGGCGTCTAAGGACAATGCCTTGCAAGACGGACAACTATTCCATGGTTCTATTGCAGGCGCTAGATGTGGGCGGCTATGTCTATGGTGTGCGCTTCTATGGGCGCCAATGCAATATTTCAAGGGACAATGACTATATTCAATGACTATAGACGAGGACTAGGCACAGTTTAGGGGAGTTCGTAACACTATAACAATGTGTACAATAAGGGTGGTGATGTCATGGGCTAGACCCAATGATCAATGCTATGCCATGACAATAGTGGTGACATCATAAGTCATGTGACCATCCAATGAACCATGACAATAATGAGGGTGAGCACTTAGAGTGTGTGGCTATGGTGAGTGCTTATAACTATGACAATTGCAATGTGAGTGTCTCAGAGACAGGCAGCTATAACAATGGGATGCAGGCACTAGTAGCAGACATCTATACAAGGAGTGCATGAGTGCTTAGATGCAGGTGTCTTATACAATGGGTAGTGCATTTATCATGGGCACCAATGCTATATTCAAGTACTATATTTGAGGACTATGTTGCCAAGTACAAAGACCATGACTCGGGACTAGAGGCTATTTAGGGGAGTTCATAAGAAAATGTCTACAGCATACCATCTACAGACAGATGGACAGATGGAATGTGTCAACCAAGAACTACAACAGTACCTCTGTCTCTTCATCATAGAACAGCAAGATCAATGGGCTGAATGGCTAGCCATCGCCCAGTTTAATATAAACAACACTCAATCTTCTGCAACCAGTTTTGCACCTTTCTTATTGACAAAGATGTTCAAGCCAAGGTTAGGCTTTGAGTTAAATCTTTGACCCATTATTCTCTCTTTATTCATTCTATACACATAGATAAATAGTGTACATGTAGTATATAAGGGCTTGAAGATAGCTCTGATAAATACAAGCAGTTCTACTGTTGTATTTCTACCTGCTTCATCAAGCAATCTCCTCAAATTACCAGTGAGTTCTCCACTGAGTCTTTCCCTTGTTGCACACTGCACCCAAAAGGGATTCCTGTTACGAACTCCCCAAAACCATGCATAGTCCTCAACCATAGTCATTGAATATAGTCCTTGTTCATTGAATATTGCATTGGCGCCCATATAAGCGCACACCATAGTCATAGCCGCCCGCATCTAGCGCCCACCATAGAACCATTGAATATTGTCCGTCTTGCAAGGCTTTGTCCTTAGATGCTCGCATAACCGCCTGTCATAGCATTGACATAGACGCCCGCTTCTTAGCGCTCGCATATTGCATAGTCATGTGATAGCATTGCATTGGTCATTGGTTCTAGACCATGACATCATCGTATAGCATTGGTCATTCATATGACATCATAGCCCTCATTGATAAAACATGGATTGTACATGGTAGAGCACGAATGTTATGTGTGTTGCCATATAGCTTGTTATAGGCATAGTGGATCTCAGATCCCTATCTAGATTGTATCTCGATTGATTGCTAGATTGGATCTTGATGGAATCTCCTCGGATCTCGATTGCATCTCGATAGATCTATAGATTGCTGATGGATCGGATCTCTGCCACATAGTCACACGGTAGGATTCCTCGTGCTGCCACACCTCGTTGATACCGTGTGTGCACTGCCTATTGCATAGCCTAGATATAGCATAGCCATAGATAGATTGGTCCCGATGATGGACACTTATAGTATAGTATAGCCATAGCATAGCATAGTACAGCCACAGGCTGATAGTATATAGTGACCTGGGTTTCTTGATAGATCCCTAGTCTTTTCTTGTTCATTCCCCACCTAGACTCCTATAGTGGTTCGCCATTTGGCCCCCTATTAGTATGGTTCTTGTCTTGCTAGTATTGAGGGTATTTCATTGCCCAATTGATTGCTTCCCTATTGTCTTAGTATTGTGATTGTGCGGCCAGGGTTATTGCCTTGTGTCCAGGCGTAGCGCAACAATTCCCAAATCCCTTTAGAGGGTGCATGCACAGGTGTTAACAGTGGTCATTGTGTTGTTGTCATGTCATCATTAATGTTGGTGTCATTGTTGACACCATAATTTTGTGCCATCAGCATCTGGTGGTTGTGTTATCATCTGTGAGGTGAGTGAGGGTAAGCTCTGTCTGACAATTGCAATACCTAGATGTATATACATATGTGCATATACAATATGTACTTTGCTGGAAATGGTCTCAGGAATTGATGTATGGAGATTGAGGGACTTGGAGGATGCATGGGTGACAGGAGAGGACCCAAGGAAAGACATGGAGAGCATCATCAATACTGATGGTATAGAAATGAGGCCATAACTCACTGGAAAACATTGACAGTTAGAACAGTCTGAGAGGATCTCAAGGAAGACAAAAAGGGGTGGGCATGAGAAGTGTCACCATCATAGTTGACATTGATGAGGACAACAGAGGGCAGGTGATGAAGCAGTGATGACAATGGACAAAGAGAAGAGGCGTGGGAAGATCATGCAGAGTAAAATTCTGCTAAGTATGCATGTACTAAGTTACACCAGGTGGGGCAGAGTTGACAAGAGAAAGGAGAGGTCAATATATTACATTATCATAAACTACAGGTTATGATATTACAATATGTTTTCGGGCGCGTAGCCTCATTCTCCGTGACTTATCATGAGCATCCGAGTCAGCAACAAGACTTTGCTCACGTGTTGTCAGCCATATCTGGAATTTTTGTGATGCAGGGGAACGGCGAGTCGGACTTGCAAACTTTTTACTACCGTGACAAGTCGCGCTGAGCTTGGTGCAATTCTGCTGCCGTCTCCATAGAGTGTCGTCCACGATGTTAGGTTATTCATACTTTCTGTCGGTTGTTACACTTCAAGTTGATAAAATTAACTCTTGACAACATGCTCAGCTGTTTCAGGGAACGGGCCCCACAGTTCGGACACACCAATTCTGCGACTTCCAGTGGTCTCCCTGGAGATCTGGATCGTTCCATATATACCTTAAAGAAGTATGCTAATTTCGATGCTAATCTTCACCCCACAACTGACGGGACAGTTTCAGGAAAACGAAGCGAACGACAGAAAATTCGCCTCGGGCGTCAGTCGGGACCTAGTATCTGCAGCCTCATACACTTTGCTCGAGGGTGACAATAAGGTATTGCAATGTCCGCTACTAACGCTCTGCGTCCGACCGCCTTAGAGTCCCAAAGCCTTTTCCGTGTAACGGATCTTATTTCATGATGACTCACGCAGGCAAGTGCTTCATGTCCATTGAGTCATTCTCCATTTATCATTCATCATATACGGATCTCGAGTATGCCGGACCAAGTCTAGCTCGGTACACACGTACACGAAGCGCAGCAAGATTGGTTGAATATGAACTTACTGCCAGACCCGGACCACCCCAGCGACGATGCTTGAACTGAAACCCTCCACCCGGGGAACTGGGGGAAATGTACTAAGGGCTGCGACGACCTATCCAGCTGTCAGACTCAGTCCTGCACAGTTGTACGTACCCTTGAATGATCGCGTAGCAACATTGATTGGTGGATTCATGTTGGAAGGTATCCATACCCCGCGCTGACCCTCGAACGTAAAATTTCATGCGTTGGTACCCTACTCAACTATTTCCATGTGACGTTTTGAAACACGTCATGAGACCCCATGGAACAGCGACCGGGGGCGCGTTTCATGTGATATTGTTAACGATTGGTAGACTAAGCCCCACACTGGCACGATTCGGGTAGTGATCACTACCGCTTTGCAGAACGTCGGCAAGATTGCCCATCGACCCGGTTAATTTACTCTCAACGCTCTGGGCAAAGAAATGCCGCGCCGGTGAACATTTGTAACCGCAGCTGTAATACAGTAATACCATAAATCCCGCAGAGACTTCTGAGGCCACTTACAGCCACTTTGCGCCTTCGGTGCTGGCACGCACGTTGGTCAGCACTCGCTTTTTGAATTCGGCTTAGGCCACCCTGTGTGGCAGCAGACCCAAGTCGGACCAATTGGTTGACGAGGGTTATGTGTAATTTACATCTGGTACCGTATTTCATGTGCTCCGGACCTTGGTTCAATCATTTAAAATAACAATGTTCAGCTTGCGGTGGACCCAGTTTCATTTTTTACGGCAGAAATGAAGAGGCTGGCGTCCAGGCCGGGTGGTTTCCGCGGTCATTAATCACCGATTTTCAACTTGTGGCACGTATTATTCCACTTTCACAGTGGCAGCTCGCCGTGCCCCGATTTGAGTCCACGAATTGGAAAAAATCAGCCTCGTGGTGACCAGGTGAGGCACGCCCCCACAAAGGCCCCGTGAGCCGTGGCGTGGGGAAAGAGTGTTGCATGGGGAAAGGGACAGATACCGAGTGCTTACGTTATCGTTACTTGCCATGCTACGTTATGTAAGCGTGTGCTGGTTCCAAAAGCGGACTTCGTTTCCAGACAGGCGCTTCAAAGCCCTCAGAGTTATGTATGCCCTCTCAAACGAAAACGTTAACAGCCACATGTCACTCGGAACACGTGTCTGGAATATACGTTGTATGAAACTTGGGGTCGACCACCATTCGGTTAGGTTCCGCAACCTGATCGGTTGCCTGCTCGGGGCGCAACGTTGGCAACATTCCACTTCTTTTCCTTTTCCTTTTTGTCTATCTGGTCAGAGCCGAAATGAGATGATGGCATACATGTGTCCCAGCATGATTGCAGAGTATGGTTACCCCACACTTCCGTGATGTGAGAGATATGCGACGGGCCGCTCGAAACTTGAGAAGAAAGGGCGGCCGTGTCTCAGATCCGTGGTCGCGGAATGGTGACGCATAGCGGAATTTCCCTATGTGTCGAAAGGCGGGTATTTGGCACATTCAAGCCAACACGCCGCAGTTTGTCAGAATATATACTAGCTCACATAATAACTGATAAGTTTCCAGTACTTGGCGACGAGTCCGTTCGAGGCCAGGCGCAGCAATCGGGGATCTTGACCTCGGGTATTGTTGATGGCGGGCGGGCGGTCCAAGGTGACTGCGTCCGATTGATCGGATTCATTCCGGTTTCAAGTCTGAACGCCAACGACCAATACTTAGTTATTCCTGCGCGTGAAATTGTGAGTGCAGGCTAGAGAGCAAGGGAGGCTGATGGAGAGTTGCGGAGTTCTCCGATTGGTTCCTGATGATTGGACTTGTTGTCACGTAGAAGACAAGTTCATTGGACAAGACGTGGCAGGTGGCACATGTTGCCTTGTAGGTAGCAACTTATGGTGGGCCGGCTAAAATGTTTGTTTGAGCCGCATCTCCACGAGGGAACACAAGTTCCTAGGCACATTGTTCGATGCATGTGCCTTGGGGCCATTGATCACGACGATCTGTGATGCGGTCGGGCGGAGTCGGAATAAGCTGAATTGCTACTGGGACATGGCTGGAAGGGGTTCCGTGAACGGGAGAGCGCGATGGAAAGACGGTCGTTGCGTAAAGATAAAAGCCACTGGCTAGTAAAATCGGGTAGAGAAATAGTTCCGAAGAGAATGGGTAAAATAAAATAAATAAAATAATAATTTAGCGGGGACGGGCCGAGTGAACGGGGGCAATTTCCAACTGGACGCCAGCCTGTGCGCGCGACGCTCACAAGGCCGAGTCTTCTTCTCTCACCAAACGTACGCGCCGTATTTCTCCTCCCCCGCCCTTTCCCGCCGCCATCGCCAGCGACGACGAGCTCAGCCCCCCGCCCACGGATCACCCGCTGTCCTCGGTTGCATCATCCAGGAACCGTGATCGTTTCGACCAACGTTCGACTCCTTCTGGGTCTTCCGCTTTTTAGTTCCCCTTCTTCCGTTTTCAAAGGACTGATTATATATCCGTCTCATTTATCGTACCAGTTTCCCGCTCCTTTCTCCTTTCTGGCAACCCAATGCTGGCCACCTTCCCCGTCCCCATCCTCTCAGTCACTGCAGAGGCTGTTAGGGATCTCCAGGGTCAGGACGCGCTCTACGGCCTCTGGACAGGTGACTTCCCCTATTCCTACACGTTTACCCGTCCCATTTCTGACTTCTTGCTTTATCAGTCTTCACAAAGTGCAAAGAATCGGTCCAGGACGGGCGTCGCCTAGAGAACATCTCGTGGCGGCTTTGGTATCGCGAGCTCATCCATCCGCGACATCGGGCCACTCCTAAACATCTTTCAAAGGACGAGCGATCTCGCTCCTCGTACTATGTGGCCACCGCTGACGAGAAGGTCTCACTCAAACTCGATGGTGAGCGCCTTTTGCCTAATTCTAACTAGTGCATCGCAATTTCGGCCATCGCTTACCTGCTCCTCTTTCCCTTTCTTGTAGTCCTTGTGACTGGCTTGCCCTCGCCTTCTGATCTGGCATCGCCATCGCCGTTGCCACCCCCAATGCCCAGTATACTTCCCCCGTCAACCCCGGAACGCCCACGAATATCTCCGCATTCCTCAGGGTCGCCTGTCCCGCCCAGCTCTTTCCCCCGTGGCAAATCCACGCCTTGCGTCGGACGCATGATTGTTGACATGTTACCTAACCAAATCACTATTCCCCAGCGCAAGCCATCCTCCGTCGCTACCCCCACGGCATCACTGTCAACGCCTCCCACGGCACCCCAGCCGTTCCGCTCCTCCGATCTTAACGTGCCGCTTGTCCAAATCCCCATCTCTGGGGAGGCACTGTTTCCTCGCGTCGTGGTCGTCAACCCTACCCCCCATCCTACACCACCGACCACGCCGATAATAAAAGATGATGATGTACCTGGTGCTCCACAACCACCATCTACGTTCCTTTTACCCCCTCTCCCTCCCGGCGCACTTAGGCCGACGGCACCTTCGGCAGAGTTCAAGGGACAACGGCCGGCCCAACCGTCTTGTTCGTTAAATCCCACTAATGAATCGGCATCCCATGATTCGGCCCGTACTGCCGATGACGAATCGTTATCCCGACAGGCAGATTGTCAATTCTTTCTCCAGCAATCTCCTGAAGCTGCATCTACTGCGAGTGGAAAGTCTCCTTCTGAGTTATTCGAAGCGAGCAGCGCCATGTCGAGCCAGATGAAGAGTATCGTGACTGACGTGGATAGGGAAAGTGAGAAAAAAGAATATCAGGAGGAAGAAGAGGAGGAGGATCGGCGATCGACGACGGTTGCGGGAGGAGCTGGAGTGAGGCAAGCGGGGCACGGTCGTCAAAACAAGTCGAAAAGGGGAAAGGAAGCTGCGAAGCGTCCTGTAATGAAGCGGTCACATTCGTCAAAACATGTTGCACCATCGATAGTCAGGAAGCTGTCAACACAACAGCAGGAACCACAGCCACAGCCACATCTTCCACATCCACAGGCGCGCACAGAAAAGAAGTGCGCCATGTTTAATTTTGGCTCAGGGTCCTCCAACGGGTCGAGGTCGGCAAACGGTTCCACGGACAAAGGGAATGCGAGACCATCCTCCATAGTCAATGGGTTTACGACTGCCCAGCCCGCCAAGGTATCTCCACTACAGACACACCCACCCGTGATACCCAAAGAGTTGGCCAACGGTCGACCCACTTCCAGCAAACTTGGGCTGAACGGGAACGGGAATGTGAAGGCAAATGCAACAGCTAAGATGAATGGCAATACAAAAACCAACGGTCGCTCGCGGAAGACGATTGTTGTTGCGAATTCGTCATCCGAGTACGAGACAACGGACGGAGAAGTCTCTGAAGAGTGGGCCTCTGAGGAGATGGATGCAGGTGACAATGCGCGCCAGGCGGAGGAGGCTCGACTACACGAAGCTGCCCTGGAAGCTCAACGACAGCGCGATCTGTTTGCCAAAGTTCCGAAGCGTTCTTACTCGAACCTCAACCGCACGCAATCGGGACTTCTGTCTCAGCTGATGAACCCCAACCCTGGGATCCTTTCTTCCAACCATCCGTATCGGACGAGTCAGTCGTCGGCTGATATTTCACGTCATTATCAACCGCATCATCATGCGCCGATGCCGCAAAGAAGTACGAGTGCGTATGCTCCACCTCGGTTATCTACGAGTAAGAGCGCTGCTGCGCTCCCGATGGCGGCGCAAATCACTGCCGTTAGCAGCTCGAAATCGCAGGCTTCGTCTGGCCAGAAACGACAGGAGAGCGAGAAAAATGGATACCGCCCTAAGGGACCTCCCAAGGAACAAGAGATGGAAGACGACAGTGGCGACGATGCGGAAGACAAAATTCAAATGTCGCAGAGCGTTGCTCACCAGAGGTTGCAAGCATTGATGTCACGCAGGACCTCCGAGCATAGCACGTCATCTCATTTTATCCAGGCAGTGGCTATTGAGACGGGTCCCGGTCTGTTGAGCTCGCACACTGCACCCATTCCGCTCGGACATCCATATAACCTTCCAGCGGCCCCGCCGCCGATGACGCCCCGGACTACCCGACGACGAATGCTCAAGACCGAGTTGTCAGAGAGTATGCGACGGCAGTTATTATGGGAACGCCAAGTCAGCAGCAATACCAATCCCGCACTCGTCGCGCGGAGAGCAGCACAAGGGTTGAACGGTGTGCGACCGATGACTTCCACCGGCAGCGACAACGGCAGGGATCCGTCGACGAGAAGCGCTGAAGCGCTGGACAAGGACGAACGAAGGCGTCGCGCTATGGCACGGAATCGAAGTTGGGCCGACGATTACCACTACTCGGGTTGGTGAGACTCGCACATTGGCCTGCTCTGGATCGTTTCCCTGCAATTTGGATCTTGTAATAATTATCTGGTCATCGTCTTGAACTTGCTTTTTTCTTCTCTGGCTCACTCACCCATACTCTCCGTCGTTGCGGTTCTCCTCGTTATCATCCCCGTCGTGGAACATGCTCGTCTCTTGTTGATCCTCGTGCCTCGTTGTCTTATGTTGCCGCTCGCTGTTTCTTTTTTCCTTTTTTCATTGCCTCTAACATATGCATGTCTACTACTCGTGACTTACATCTCTGAATTCGGGTTGATGAATTCGGAGTTGTGGGTTTAGTCGCTCTCCATTCATACCATTTGGTTGCACTCGTTGGCATTTCCGTCATATTGCCGCCTCGTCAGCCTCTTTCCTTTTCTTTCTCGCTTTTTTTTTCCACACACCTATCCCACTCCCACCCGATCACATAGTTTGTTCCTACCACCCACGATCATATTCCGTCCCTCCAACTTGTTCCTATTACGGTCTGTAACAATAGTTAAACTCCTCCACGTAGTATATAATCGTTTTACTTAGTTGAAAAACATGATTTCCTTTTTTTTCTCTTTCCTGGCATGCCATGAGGGGGTTCATTCCTCCGGTCGTCGCATTCTTCTTTTTATGTTGTTGGTTTTGATTTTAACGCGAAATACTTGTTGCTCTAGTCATAGTTGACAAAGTGTATTGGTTAAATAATGGTTAATTATCTCACATTGCTTTACCGGCTATTACGGTGGTGGTCGTTATCGAGGCTCGTAATCGGCAACGTTCCCCGTTGGTGCCGGTTGCCCGTGGAATTGATTACTTCAAATAGACTGAGTCATTGACTGGAAGACTGGTGGATACTGCATGTACATTGTTGCCTACCGTTCAAGACTAGTGTTGCAAACCCGCGGAGGTGATCTGTGCTGAATGACCGCGGGGTAGGGCAAGACAGGGCAGGGCACCGTGAGGGTAGGGTACTGTCCTTTTTTATCAAATTGAAAATTCACTGGCAAAGTCCAGAGGTGGAGGAGGGGATTGCGGCGAAACGGAAATCGAAATCGAAATATTAATCATCGTTTGGATTAAGCCTGGCAGAGTCTAGTAGGTTGGTTGGTTCGGCTGGTGATCCAGGCGGGCCGCCTCGAAGGTCCCAAGTTGCTGGATCAAGCCAAAGTGAGCACCCGTTTGCGGTTTCGCCTTCAGGGTCGACGACTTGGGGAAGTTGGTTCTCGTTACTTTTATTGACGGTGTGTTCATTATTACTGCATTATCGTTAGTTCTGGACCCTTTAGTCGACTTGGGAAGGTCCGTGCTGAGGCAATCCTCCTTGATGATAGGGTTTGATAAGCGACCCATACTAGTTATATTTATAATTGTGATCATGAGGGGGGAGGGATTAGGCCTTTGGACTGAGTCCGGTGAATTCTGAAATTTTTTATTGGTGCTAGGAAATCGGCGTTAGTCAGTATTGGCTTCGCACGACCGCTGGTCAAAAGATTTCCCCTGTGTCACCGATCCGCAGTCACCGGAGTGTAGTCTTGGCATGGGTATTATGTGGCTGTGCAATGTCCACTGCCTGAACTCTCCCAAATATCCTTCCTCGAGTAGTACCCTGAATATCAACGGCATCGACACAGTGACCATGTCTTCTGCCGAAGAGGACTACAACGACAATGGGGATAACCCCGGCTCGACTGTGGTGCCCGACAATAAGAAGCGGAGGGTTCAACGGGCTTGCGATACCTGTCGCCGCAAGAAGAGTCAGTCTCTCTCAGTCGGTCAATTGCATCTGAAGGTCGACTGCTAACACTTTCTGTTATATATGTAATATTTCCGTACCTGGCAGTCCGATGTAAGCGTGCATTATGCTTTCCGGCCCTTTTTCTCCGTGTGCCCCCAGCTGACGAGTTCGTGCATCTTGAAAAGGCGATGGAGGCCAGATGGTAGGGAATCGATGTTCTAATTGCATTGCGTACACTTTGGAATGTACCTACGTCGAGGCTGCGAAGGTCTGTCCCCATTTCCCCGTATTTGCGTTAATCGACTCATCCCCACCCTTCTATAGAAACGTGGTCCTCCGAAAGGGTATGTGTTGTCGTTATCATCTGTTCTGCGGTCACACCGCTGATCCACGTGTTTTCCCTCGATCCCCAGATATGTGGAGACTCTCGAGAATCGTCTCGAGAAAATGGAAAGGCTCCTCCAGAAGGTGGGTCACCTGGAAGTTGGTCTGGTGTTCATGCATTGCGATGTGACCGTATTCTTTATTCTATGCATCCATTACAGGTCTGTCCAGATGCGGATTTTTCGCGCGAGCTGGGCGGTGGCAGGATAGATCGGGAGACGTGGCAGAAAAGTAACATGGGCACATCGGCGCCGGGGCATACCATGGCATCCACATACGGCAACCCGAACGCCCCCATCGAAGATCTCTTGCCGACCGACGACGAGGCCACTATCACACTGCGCCTCTCCAATAGTTTCAAGTCCATGAGCCTGGGATCCACCTGTCAGCAAAACCGCTTCTTCGGAAAATCCAGCGGTGTGATGCTCATTCGCAAGGCGATCGACCTGAAGAAAGAAGTGACTGGAACCGACGATAATCGGGAGCATTTCTTCCATTCAATCGAGGACAAACCATATCCGGTGAGAGCCTGATGTGTTCTAATAGTTGCCAAAAAGCATGCGGTGTTAATCAACCTTCCCTCCCCTTTCTTCAAGTGGGAACTAGCGGCGAGAGAAATTGAGGAGCCCGAATACATGTTCCCGGATAAGGACTTAGGTATGAAGTTGCTGAAAATCTATTTCCAGCAAGTGAATCCGCTGGCGCCTCTTTTGCACCGCCCCAGCTTCGAGCGTAAGGTCTTCCAGGGTGTGCATTTACGTAATCCATCTTTTGCTGCAGTGTATCTTCTCGTCTGTGCGGTCGCGTCGCGTTTCACGGATGATCCTCGGGCTTTCTTGGACGACGTGGACAGCAAGGTTGTGGGGCACTCTGCGGGATGGAAATTCTTTGAGCAAGTGCAGATGGTGAGGAAGACGTTGCTCGGGCCTCCCTGCTTGGAGGACCTGCAGACCTATTGCGTGCGTCTTCTCTTCCGTCTCTCTTTGGGCTTCTCTTTGATTTTCGTTGGGACCTCGTGTTCAACAGCTATCTGTGCTGTTCTTGCAAGGAACGTCGGCTCCGCAGGCGTGTTGGACGATCGTTGGTATAGGTATTCGTCTGGCGCAGGATGTAGGTGCTCACCGGCGCAAGTCATATGACGAAAAATTGTCTGTCGAAGGCGAACTATGGAAGAGGGCGTTTTGGTATTTATGCGGATTTTCTTCCTCGTCGGGGCGTCTGCTTATTCGCATTATAGGGTGCTTGTTATGCTCGATCGTCAGATGAGCACATCCTTGGGCCGGCCGAGCGCGATCCAAGATGAAGAGTGAGGCCTCGATTCTGTCTTCCTTGGTTGTCTCAACCGACACATTTAGTTTCGACCTCGATTATCCTGTTGAATGTGACGACGAATATTGGGAGCATCCCGATCAACAACAAGCATTTAAACAGCCGCCCGACAAGCCTTCCATGACCTCTTTCTTTATCTGCTTTATAAAGCTTTACAATATTTTGTCATTTGCTCACAGAACGATTGTATGCTACTTCTCTCTCGTGTTTTTCTTGCCATGCTAATAATTGTTGTCTAGTACTCAATCAACAAATCGAAGATCCTTTTGGGATTCGTTGGCCAGCAGTGGGAACAACATATTGTGGCCGAACTGGATTCTTCCTTGAACAAGTGGATCGACGAAGTGCCTGATCATCGTGAGCATTGCCATATCATTCGCCACAGTAAATGCTTTCGATTCTGAGATGACAAATGCAGTGCGTTGGGATCCTACTCGGGACACGAACACGCCTTTCATGATGCAATCCACTACGCTATATGTGAACTATTACTACCTTCAGATATTCATCCACCGACCGTTCATACCCTCCCCCCGCAAACCATCCCCGCTTTCGTTCCCTTCTCTCGCCATTTGCACCAACGCTGCCCGCTCGTGCAGCCATATAATCGATATATACAGGAAGCGTGCAGGCGGATTCGTACCCTTTATACAGGTATGCTTGAGAACGTCACGTGTCATGTTCCAAGCTTCAAGCTTTCGCTGAATCTGTCCATCTTTGGTAGATGCCCGCATTTACTGCCGGGATTGTGCTTCTGCTAAATATCTGGGGAGGGAAGCGATCCGGGCTCTCTACGGACCCAGTGAAGGAGATGGCTGATGTGCATAAGTGTATGGGGGCTTTAAAAGCTTGTGAGGGCCGGTGAGTACTTGGTTCTTCGTGGATGATCTTGGTTGGTCGTCAACTAACGGTTCCCATAGGTGGCATTCCTCTGGTCGACTGTGGTTCGTGGCACACCAGCGTGGATTGGTTTAAGTGATACTTACTCTGACTTGTTTCAAGGGACATTTTATATGAGCTCGCGTCCGTAGGGGATCTTCCTCTCCCTCAACCTAGCCCGGGGGGGACGAAGCGCGAGAGGGACTCTGACAGTCCGCCACCGGATTCACGGCCGACTTCCATGCCGAACAAGGACGGTTTTAGGTCGATCGCCGGGGCGCGTCGGATCTCGCGCGAGGTGCATACTCAGGTACAGCATCCTCGTCAACCACAGTCACAATCACAGCAGCAGCAGCAGCAGCAGTCAGCACCCCCATCTCAGCCATCTCAGCCATCGCCACCCACGCAATCCCCGCCGCAGCCCTACAAACTTCCGGTTTATAGCAATGATCTGGGGCGGCTTCCACTGCACGAGCAGGTGACTTTTGGGATCGGCGGATCCGTGCCGACAACCTCTGGGCTCATGCGGTCACCCTCGCCCAATATGTGGTTTGCGTCTTCGTCTTCACAGCCATCATCTTCGTCGAACGGTGCAGAGCGTGCGGCCCCGTCGATGGTCGGACATGGCTACGACCATGGTGCGCAAGGGGGGAACGCCTTCTCACTCGACGACCTATTTTTGGACCAGATTGCGAGTAGCTCATATGGCACTTTTAGTGCGCAGCAGACACACGGCGGTAGCGATTTGCATATGCATCATGGGTTCATGGACGCAAGCGTCTTGAGTGGTGTCAGTGGGGGTATCGTGTCATCGACTCCCTCACCGCCATCGATGATGATGCCCGCGACGACTGCGACGACTGCGAGTGGGATGTTTGACGTGGATTCGGACACGATGGCGATGTGGTCGAGTGCGCCGACGAGTTTCGGGTGCGTGATCTTGTCTATTTTTACTGTTGTGGATTGTCGCTGAGGCTTCTCTTCTTTCTTCTCTCCTGTCGGTCAGGGTGAGCGACTGGGGGACGTATCTTTCGAGTGTGTCTGGGATTGTTCATTCGGATGGACCGAGTGGATCGGGAGTGGGGTCGCACGGGCATCATGGAAAGCGTTAAGCTTGGGGCAGTGAAATGTCTAAGGTGCTAGGCTGGGCTAGTGTGCATGTGCGAGGCCCTCGATACCTCTTATCACGACTCGATTGGTTCGGTTACTTGGACTTTCTTTATTGGTTTTTGTTGTAGTTGTGCGCATTAGTGGGGACACAAAAAACCTTGGCGAACCCCACGTGACTCAAACGAAAGGTCACGTTGCTGAACAACGCGAGATCTTGCCCTTTGACTATCCAATCTGTATCCCGCCATGGCCATGGATATCGATAACGATGCCGCTAGGGTCTCTGGACTTCTTGCGGGCACTTGCTGAGGTGCGTAGTCAAGTTTTTTATTTTACTAGGGAATGAAGTTTTTCTTGGTCCAACAATCGACAAGGAAGACCCGCTCGCCCAACTGCTCGAGGATTTTGCCAAGAAACGCCACGGGCCTGCAGACATCCTCGCCAATGTTTCCATAAATCAATGCAAATTCTTCCGATTTGGCGAGCCAATACCATCGAACGGGATGCTAGAAGAGATATCGGACGCTTGTCTAGCCACACGGGACACTTGGGTCAAGGTTCCAGTGCTCAATGCGGTCGAAACTCTGGTGGACGACCACAAATTTCTTTCTTCTAAGTATGTTTGCTTGGCCATTGAGTTGCCGCAAGGTGAGCACACAATTTTCTTGACGCTCGAGCTGTTCTTACTGAAACATCTTCCTCCCACAGCCAAGGAAGGGCAGGCGACGAGCAGGTTACAGGAATTGCCTGGCACCATCTTTAGCCGCCTACGAATTACTTTAACAGACATGAACTTATGGCAGTTACGAGACGTTAAGGACAACCAGAAGGGAGGTGTGTTTCTGGAACATGATGCTTCCCGGTCGGCCTCGGAAGCCATCCAGAAGGTTGAATTATCATTAGCCCAACAACGTCCTCGCCCCGTAAGTAACTACTTTTAATATATACTACTCACCATAACTTACCAGGCACCTCAACCCCATCGAACTGGCTTGAGACGATCTCGCCTTGTGAGTACTGACAAGTCTCACCATACCACCAGACAAATCTGGAAAAAGAAGAACAAAAATTCATCGAACTGGCATCACTGTCAAAGATGCACTTTAATCATTATTTTTCCGCTCCGGACAATATGCACCCACACGGTGCAGAAGTCATTCGTGAATCACATTCTGTGCTCTACACGTTTCTCGCGAAGACGTACAGAGAATGGTTGACATAGGGTCGTCTGCGTTCAAGGGAAGTTATCTGTCATTTCATTTTTTCATACCTCCGTTCTCTTCCTACCTGTCATTGGGCTCCCAGACGATGTTCCAACCGTACGTGAGCTCCATCTTTAGAACATCGATTCTCATGTTTTCGCACAGGGAGATGCAATGGTCCTTCCAAATCTTTTTGAGGACACATCCCTTTGGGTGAAGTATAGTCCACGGAGCGATTTTGGTGTCGTCGCGAAGGACTTTCCGTGTCTGTTCATGCTATGCGAAGTAGTCTCTGAAACAGATGAAAGTGTCCGATGGCGTATGCTCCTTCAGGCCACTGCCGCTGCGCGTGTTGGGTACTATCTGCAGAAATCCCACATACGGGACAAGCCGTTTTTCATTACCGCCATATATCTCACAAGCGGACTAATGGTATCGCGTTATATCGTCATGCAGACGAACGAGGAGGGCAAGGTTTGTCTGTAGATCTCGTTGTCTCTGCGAAGAATAACTCGCGTATCCCAGGCCTTGATTGCGGAAACCTTCTTCAGGCCGAACCGCGCGTGGATTTCCTCAAGGAGATGTTCAACTTGAAGGTAGGAATCCACGAAATGGCATCGAATCTTGATGACGCGAAGAGTGGTAGTTTAGAGGCAGTGAAGAAAGCCGCTCGTGGTCCTCCGACGTTCACTACGACAAAGAAACCGTGACGAAGGGGGCCCGCGCCCTCCATTCTGTACCTGAAGATCCTCAGGAGCGTGGTGCGGGCGCTCCATTTGCCGAAGACTCTGAGATCATTGCACGCCTGGACGCCATGGTATATGGAGTTGACGGGGTGCTGTTTGGCGTGCGTGGTTTTCATGTCCACGTTTCATTTCACTGATTTCTCACTCCTGTTACTTCAGTACGAACCCGTAGCAATGATCTCTTGCAAGTCCAATCATTTCGAGCGTCGATTCCTCAAGCTCACGGGCCGTGCGCGAGAGGTAGAAATTCTGCAGCATCTAGCAGGAGTAAAATCGCCCGATAACCACACCATAGCTGATGTTCATGTTTGGACACGCAAGTCGGGAGGGTTCGTCATCCACACCAGATCAGGTGGAGGTCACCTCACAGATATTTTTCGACCGAACGAACATCTATGGTCCGCCGTCATGCAACTGGTCGAGGGGATGGCTTTTATGGACAAACATGGCGTCGCACACCGAGACATCAAGCCTTCCAACATTCTCATTCTCATTTCACCCAACGGCGGTCGCCTCTGGATTATCGATTATAGCGTCGCAACCTTCGTCAGAGGTTCTGGGAGCAGGATATGTGGCACCCGAAATCAGGAGCGGAGGCGCGTACGATCCCATTCGCGCTGATCTGTGGTCCTGCGGCCAGATATTGAAAGCGCTCTGTTCTCTTTGCGAGCCATTAATGCACCTGACATTCATCATGGACATTTCAAAGCAACTGATGAATACTGATCCAATTCAGCGGCCGACAATGTTGGAGGTGTCAAATCGCATGGCAGCTTTCGAGGCACTCAAGTCGGTCGTTAGGTATGTTTATGGAGTGTTAGTAGCACTTACCCTATCTCTAGAACGTCTCAGTTGGCGCTGGCATCGCATAACACCGATGGTGGAGATGAAGGTGTTCAACCCGCCGAAGAGGCGCAGGTCGGACAACAAGGGGTGTTGTATAACACGGCACTCAAGATGAAGGAAAATGCGACGAACGAGCGACCTATGATCTCGCACCCAGTGAGCGATGCAGGGAAAATCCTGGAAGAGATAGTGGCGAACGGAGAAGCAAGCTTGGTAGGGATTGTATGATGACACGCTACAATTCCGACTCGTTCCGTACATCCCTCAGTCGTTTTACTCCTTGGTGCCCACTCTCTTCAAGCCAGACAAGAGTTATATTTTGGTGGATGGTAATAGACTCCCCACTGTCGTTCCCCGGACCAGCAAGCGTGGCAGATATACGGAATCCTATAGCATATAGACGGTATGCGATATGCTCATACACATGCATTTTTCGAGGGACGGTGTAACGAAAATAGAAAAAAAGGTAGACCGGAGCCCCCCATCAAGGTGCTGTGGATTGCGCGTTTCGACTTCAAGGGCCACCCCGGCCAACCCCAGCAAAGGATGGCCTGTAGTCGCCAGGCGCACCACCCTCCTTTCTTCGGTAGCCTTCCTGGTCTCCACGAGGCGGGCGGGGGGCACCACCTTCGCCAGCACCAGGGCGAACGGTAGCCGGGCGCGGGGGACGAGCCGCTCGCTTGTGCGTGGCAGGGACGATCTCGTTGGGTAAATGTAACCTATCAATCACGATTCACGCGCAGTGTCAGCAAGCAGCCACCAGCTTTGATGAATTCGACGACAACGTACCACTGACGGAGGTACTCCACACCTTCGGGGGTGAGGACGTAATAGTACCACTGCCATGAAAACTGGGTCTTGACGAGGCCCTTGGAGGTCAGGCTCTGCATTGCCTTGATGACTTCGAGGTTGGGCACGTCCAAATCTTCGTGCTTGGGCGCATTGAAATCCTTTTTGGCGACGAGGACGCCCTCTGTTGTATGCCAGAGCATGTAATCGTCGTCCCGTTCAATTTCGGAGTGCATTCGGGAAAGTCATGTATGATGAAACGAATAGAATGAGCACAGTAGATCAACGCAAACAAAGACCGAATACACGTGCCCTTGAAGAGATTCTCGTAAATGATGCGTCGGTTCTGCTTGGAAATGAGCATGTTGATGGAAGCTGAGCCTGTCGACTTCAAAAGGTGAGCATGACAAGACGGGAAATGCGCACACCTACGAGGTAGGTTTACACTTGGAAGAAGGGAGCAGGGAGGGTCGCGCTGATGGCTTTCGGCTGCAAGAGGGATCAGCAACGACATCCGCGCGTACAGCCAGCCATCCAGCATCCCGCAACGATTACAGCACGTCATGGCCCTCCATAATGGCGCATAATTCGGAATAAACGGTACTTACGGTGGTTTTGGACAGCGAGAGATGCCTTGAGACGAGTCTTGACGTCGAGCGAGTCAGTGAACTCAATCCACCACGTCAGAACCGGAGTCTGAAAGTGCCATATTATGTAACTTCTATATATCTATAGGGAGGGCTTTTTTGTATGCTCTTGCCAGATACCAGTAAGCTGTCTTTGTACAATGCATGTTAAAGGGATTTGGGAATCCCCTTGGGCGCAGTATGCAATGAGGGAAAGACTCAGTGGAGAACTCACCAGTAATTTGAGGAGATTGCTTAATGAAGCAGGTAGAAATATAACAGTAGAACTGCTTGTTATTATCAGGGCTATCTTCGAGCCCTTATATACTACATGTACACTATTTATCTATGTGTATAGAATGGATAAAGAGAGAATAGTGGGTTGAAGATTTAACTCTCTAGATAAAAGATAAGAATCAACTTATGAGTAAGCTGAAACAAAGAGTAACCAGTAGTGTATGAATCTCTATCTAAATATCAAATGATAAGAACAAAGATGAGTAAGTAACAGTGTCAGAATGACATTGACCTATGGTAGATAACAATGTGTCAATGATCTACACATGTAACTTGACACATTTCCAATAGGAAGATCAATTTCATGATTGGTAGTTAT
>JBBPME010000352.1:0-22847 GCA_038090155.1 Rossbeevera pachydermis
TTACCCACCCCCACATCCCCCGCCCCCGCCACCCCCACATCCACCACCACCACCACCACCACCACCTCCACACCCCCCGCCACCCCCCCATCCTCCGCCCACGCCCCCACCGCAATTCAAACCCCCGACAGCACCGCAGCTAAGTCCACCACCATTACCACCGCATCCGCCAACGCCCTTGACGTTATCACCGAGATGTCAGCTCCGAGTTGGAAAGAAAAACCAGCAATCTCAATCTGACGTACCAAAGCGCCTTGCGCACCAGCCCACGAAGAACCCCCATCGACGACGCCTCCGATACCTGCAACACACCCACCGATAGGTATAAAATACAGCGGGACCGGATACAAAAACGGCTCAGGATGATTGAGAGCCCTCCGTTGCACAAGACTGCCAGACGCCCCGCCCTCTTTGGCAGCTTCGCGCGCCTCTCGCAGTCGTCGACGTTCCACCTTCTTCCGTCGGCGTTCTCGCGCGTGCATAGAAAAACTATGCAAGTGCATCGGAAATACGGCGTTGTGGTCGCTCGGGTGCGTACCGGGGGTTGCTTTGTCCGGCGGATGGAGCATCGCGCTCGTGGTCGTATCCGCAGACTTGTCTCCTCCGAAAGCGCGTCGGAGGCGCTGGCCAAAGGTTATCCCTGGCTGTGGGCACCCACAGTAGGTGTATGGTACTTTGTATTGACTCTGAATAGACAAAATTGGCCTCAGTATTGTGTATGTGGGTGTGGTTTCTTGAGCCTTGTCAAGGGATATGACGTACCATCCACGCGCGACAAGTGAGGTCGAATGATGTTGCGAGATGGTCCTCATCGACTTTGTCATCACTAGAAAGCATGAAGCATTAGCTTACACGGTGCTCGAGAACGGCAGGTTCGCACTCACTGATCGACATAGTGACCCACCAAGGCCTTGCAATCTCTTTGATATATAGCACCCATGAGTTGGTGTGTATGCCACGCAAGATCAATGTCGAGAGTGGGGACGAAGAACGATCCGGGCGAACCAGTCATAAGATTCAAAAAACTAATCAGATAATGAGTAAATGTACGAATCAAATGGGGTGTGTGCGTACGCATGGTATCTGGTCACGGAATGCTCTAGGATGATTTTACTATCGCCGTCCGAGAGAAACGCAGGTTGTGTCCAACCAAGCTCAGCCATCTTCCGCACAAATGAGCCTTGACGCAGGACCTGATCGTCTGTTAAGATCGCAAAAACGATACATAAAAGAAGTATATTACGGACAGCGCCGACAAGTTCTGTTGAGAATATCCTATCGTCTGAATAGGCGTAAAGGATCCGGTTCGCCCTGATGAATTACATATTTCATAAGGTGCTAACAGGATGGATGTGACGACATACATTCTGGGTAGAAACGTAGTCTCAAGCATTCTAGAGAACCTGGCAGGATCATGCCCCAATACCTTCATGATCTTTTGCACTTCATTCGTGTTGCGTAAAGTTGAAGGCGCAGAAGCCTTCATGAAAGATCTCGCTCTGTCCTTGGCCATTGATGCACGGCCAATGTCCTGAATCTCTTCTCGGGAATGAAGTGTTCCGCTATGAGATAGATAAACCATATAAGCCACATGTTAGGAGGCAATGACCATACTTCAGAGGAAAAAAACTCACGCGAGGAAAGCGGTTGGTCCTTCACTTTCGTCTCTTGCGAGGTCCTTTGCGAACTTGTACAGGCCGAGCAGTTTCTTTGTGATATTCTCAAAACAAGAGGAACAGGTGGTCTGGAATTTACTCTGCGCATAACCCTTTCCATCCAGCGCGAGGAATTCTGAAGCCATTATAAAACGATAATATAGATCTGATGGTAAAAATGCACTCACGAACATCTATCCAGGTCTCGCAACGGGGACACTGAAGCCTTACACTTGTAACGATCCTTGCAGCATCGAATGGGTCATATGGCGTCATCGTTCGATTAGTCCAGAATTGCACGCGACTGAGATGTGGCGAGTTGGTCAATAAAAGCCCCGGGGACTCCTGCAAAATGCTCGGTCAGTATGAGTATTTAGAACGTCCGGAAACTACTTGCGAGATGTGCAGCCAGATATTCTGCATACCTTGGCAAACTCGAGAGTGCCGACACACGCACAGTGTCTTCTGCATACCAACTACATAACGAAATGGATAATTAGCCATGTCTTGGATGGGGTTTCTTTCACATACATTGGATTGAGAAGATATGCATGCCATACCATCACGACGTCGATGGGAGGCAGTGTATCATCGACAGTGTCTTTCCGCACACCACAAACGTAACTACACCACCTCTCAAACCTTCCTATAGCCTGAATGATCTGTCATGAGAAATGAAGTGTGCTTAAAGCTTACCTTTCGACCGCAAGACTCACGAACCACCCCCAACGTGTTTCCCCATCCATGATACGCACTTCCTGTGGGAAACGGGATACGTCTCCAGATTCCACATCACGTCTTAATGCATCAAAAGCGCGTAGGAGCGCGAGATGCCCTCCTAGGTGCCGAGCATGAACAAGTGGACTCGTTTGAAGTCGACCGATGGTATAGGATGTCGGAGGGGAGTGATGACCCTGTGGTGTGCCATCTGGGTCCAGAACGCTTGACATGGTAGCAATGATCTCTCGTGAGAGAAGGCCTGTGCAATATAAATACCACATGTGGCAGTGCCACGGTTAATGTTGTCCCCTGAATTAAGGCGGCTTCGACTGTATGACCCAGAGGCCATAATAAGTAGTACGTCCATACTTCGAGTGGACCGCCGAGGTGATTTGTTGTAAACTCAGACGAGATACTCATACTGCTCACAAGAAACTCCGTCACACCGAAGCTCGATCATTATATCATGATCCTGCAGAGTTATCCAGGATGTCGAAGGCCACATCTCTTCCCAGCATGTACGTCATCGTTCGGTGCTGTTCATCAGGGCGAGTCCGAATTATGACGATCAGACAAGGTCCGCAAACCCGACCTGTTGATTGCCGAAATCGAACACTGTGTAGACGCTCCTTAGGAAAACGGAGCCGAGACTCCAGAATCCTGGTCATTCAGAGGAAGGACTTCAGTGATTGGCTTCGCATGGAATAACTGAAAATGGCCCTCGGAAATCTGGAATATTGGAAGCTTACCGCGTCTGCCCCGACGAATGATGCCACTGAAACATTCGGACGAACCAGGCCGAATCGGCCCCAGGTTAAGGATCGAAGTAGGGATACGGAATGTCGTATCGCCACCGAAGTAGAAACTTATCGTCGGGAAATCATTACGCGGGACTCCAGGACGCGGTAAGATGGAACTAAATCATCGACTTGGAATTGAACAGGAATGCACAGCTGTAGTACCCACGGCTGACCCACTTGCCACCGAGGGTCGAGTACAGGTCGGCCACTTGCGACGGATCACCCAGGATCAGAGAGGCCCCGGTGTCAATGATGGCGGCTATATCCCTTAATATTGTCTGGTGGTTACCTCGAAGTTTCTGTATGTTCACCTGCCAGTATCCCTGACTCGACGATATAAATTCATGTCCAGGTTCACCCAACGCTTCAGCTCACCATTTCGGTTACGGGTGTATAGATGACTTCACCTCGATACAGGTCACCGTTGGTCCCACCAAGGTACAACTCGCCTCCATCAGAGGTTAGCTTCAGTGAGAATACTGGTTCGTTTACCTTTCCTTCCTGTACGAGCGTTTTGAAGAGGGAGCTAGCAGGATACGATGACACTGGTTGGAAAGCCAACCCTAGCATGCCATCTGGAGGGAACCCCATGTCGGTAGAGTATGTTGTTGCGGCACCGATGGTCTGAGCATCCGCCTACTCGACGGTCAGAGGTGTATGCGTTCGGGAATGAGAGAGAGCATACAGTGAGGCCAGCAATGGTGACATTATCAACGTATTGGTCGCCTGAGACAGTGGCTCCATCATCAAACCCGAGTTTGAAGGTCAAATCCTTAGTTTTTGCCGTGCTCGACGAAGCGGGGTCCCAACGGTTATTTCCCAAGGAACCGGAGCAGCCGGGCCTCGGAAGGAAGACATCACTATGCGGGACTGAATAAATGGGTCGTGGGGAATGTTCCAATGGGTATATATACCTACCTGGAACCAGTGTCAATTTCAACTGCAAGGAAGGTCAGTTTGACGTAGTACATCACAAACACAGAAATATACCAGTAAAAGATTGAGGAGGAATACCGATTATAATGGTGCCATACCAGACATATTTTTCATGATTTGTCAAGGGTGCGGCACCAACAGCGCGGTTCTTGAAGCTCAGAGGCTCTACCCCTGTCACCGCCAGAGAGTGGGGTGTGCCCATATTTCTTTCATAGTTCTCGAAACCGCGGAGTATTTTACTATAAAAATGCTTGAAGGAAGGTTGATGTAAGTTGAGCGTTACTGAACGTACGCATTGATTGATTCGATATGGGAATGGAGTGCGTCAAAATCGACGGCGTCGTCATGGTTCGATGACGGAGACCGCTTAGTGAGTAGTATGATCGCTCCTTTGGATCTCCAGTCAGGTTCGATGATCGGAACAGCCAAGGCGGCCGTTGCAAGGATGATTGCAAATATTGCGAGGCGCATTCAGACAAAGAGGAAGATCGACAAACTGGCCCATGGACATATTTAACTTTAATTCACTGAAGTATTGGCACTGAAACGTTTTCCACACTAGCTGTCATGAACTGTGGCGCATCGTTGTGTTATGTCAGACATGAAATTGAGGAGTGATGACGAACCTAATTATGAGACTCAAGACGTTGTTCGCATACCGGTTTCATTAATATCATTGTCACGATCAGTTGGACTGGCATTAATTACTTTCAACCATGCTTACCAACTAGCTACACGAGTCACCGTGACAGAAACTGAAAAATCAAGATAAGCCGGTTTGTAGTTGTCCAGCACATGCTGAAGCGCTGTCCGAGCAGCAGCAGTGCCCTGCGCACCCGTGTGCGGCCTTGTGTGTCTGGGAGGTAGGGTAGGCAAAGCATCGATAATGGATTTCTCTCCATCCTGCAACAAAGAATAAATAACCGGGCATAGTGAATCTTATCTTGTTCAAGTTACTATGCCGCAAAACGCTGAAAATGCCATTCAGGGCATTGGTTCTGGTGTGGAAACGACCAAAACTCGCCATCGAGCTATGCGTCACATGGTAATGATATATGATGCAACCAATTTCCGTGCTCTGAAATCAACCAGAGGACCATTCGTGCTCGATGAGCTGGCACTTCTAAAATGGTGTCGGCACGCTCCTCAATCAAGCTATCGGCCCCGTATAAACCGAGACAATAGCTCACAAACTTGAATATGTATAGATAACCACTGCAATGCGGCACTGAACTGAAACGACTAACGCTCATCATGCATGTAGTCAGAAAAGCGGATGTGATGGTCGCAGGTGAGGCGAGCGGGGATGGGAAGGAACACGACGAAGGCAGAGGCTACTCACGTGACTGCTGACTCAGCTTATCAGCGTGACTAATAGTTTGTCAGACCATGAAAGTGGCTTCAAGGTCAAAATCTCACAAACAGGTTATCTTCAAGAAGCTATCAAGAACAAGGATCCAGCAGCTTTTAGTGATGTGCGTGCACGCGCTCTCGCTCTCTACAAACCCAAGCATCCCATATCCATACCCTATGAATAATCTCTCAGCACATTCATCCTCTCTGAGCAAGCGGACCGCTTGCGGTGGATTAAAGAGGTATTCCGGGAGCCACTACCCAAGGATGATATCCATATCATAGTGGGTAAGCATAGAGACCATCTAAGTTGGCCCTCGCAATTGAGGTTTTTTCTTCAGATGCGCCATCTCAAATCGATTGTTGGTTGCGAGGGGCGACTCTCGATACCAGTTTCCCAATCACCATCCAACCGGGTGAAAGTACCAAGCAATTTATACCTCGCATCAAGGACGCATACCCGGATCTGAAGAACGTAACCAACGCCCGTATACGCTTATACAAGATATCTGGAGATGAGAACGAACTCCGAGAGAGTCTTAACAAGACGGGTGACGGAGAACTGCTCAAAGGAGGTGCTTTGGGGGCCCAGTTTCCTCGATGTGCCAGTCCTCGCCCCTTTACGTGTCGTTTTCGAAGTTTCCCCCAGTACCAGTAAGTTGGCTCTATCGTGTTATTAGCACTTCTGATTCATGTATGGCAGGGTCGACGGATCCTTTTCCGTTTGGGCACCCCTCCGCTGGAGGAGCGGATCCAATTGCAGAGGCGCGAAAATCATTTATCAATGCGGGTCGTGAAAGGAAGTCACCATCTGAAGGTTTGAGATATATTGAGTTTCATAAAGCGCAACGCAAGAAAGAAACGCAGATACCCTGTGGTCGCGCGCGTGACCTCGAAGAAGTCACTCCTGTCACTTTGCTGCATTCAGTCTTCGGCCAGTTTGAAGACGACTGCCACACCGGAACAATGACAGAAGACGATAACCAGTTCGTAGGCAGGCTGGCAAACGTCATGTCGAATCTCTACCAAAACGAAGACGCCCGCGTAAAAGCGGTTGCCGAGGTGTTTGAATTGGACCATATCTACTTCGAGCTCGATAAAGAGGTTCAAGCACACACGAATTATAAGACGGACTGTAGCCTCTCCCGAGAATCCAGACCTCCCTCCCTACTTCATCGGCGACTTTAAAGACGAGATTGGATCGACAGTCTCGGAGCCATACATGCAAGCTATTTCGTACTACTTCGAGGCAACACTGACGTACGCACCCATACGGTCAAAGTTTGCCTTGCCTTGTTTTCTTCTGGTTGTCTTTGGTGGGTATTGGTATCATTTTCAATGTTGTCGGTATTGACAAACAAAACGCTTTTCTCCAGGGCCATACATGGTGTTCGCCGGTGCGGTATAGAATGTACAGCCTGTTGTACAAGTCCTTTCCACGCCTGTGGCATTTCACTATCATACCACCGATACCCGAACCCAGCTCACGGTGGCACGTCACATGGTAGCGTTTCGCAAAGCTCTCAGAACGCTCAAGACATTTTACCATGCCTTTGGCGAAGGCCTTGTGAAAGAACACCAGTCTTACGATATTTTATTTCCATATTACACAGAGTTTAAATCTCTCGAAGATGGAAGTACTCAAACTATCCGTTATACGAAGCAGTTGGACGAGGACGGCAAGAAGTCGAAGCTCGTGTTTTTCGGAACACTAGAAGGGGACCATGGAGTTCAGATCTGCATCAAATTCGCACGAGGTTACTCGAAGGAGGCCCACCTGCACTGCGCAAACTTAGGTTTCGCGCCCAAATTACGAGGATTTGAAGCTCTCCCCGGCGGTTGGTACATGATAGTCATGGACCGTCTGGTTGACTACGATTTGTTGGCCGACTTGCCCGAGACCGAGTGGTTCCCCAGATCAGTGTTGGACAACATCGCGACGCAACTCAAGGCACTGCACGTTCGGAAGCTGGTTCATGGGGACATACGCGACACGAACGTCTTTGTCGACAAAGATAGGACGAAGCTGGTGATCATTGACTTCGATTGGGCGAGGGTAGAAGAATCCGTGCAATACCCACCATATCTGAATTATACTGGTGTACGGAGACCACAGGATGCAAGAGACGGGCTACCTATCAAGGCACCTCATGACGTCGAGATGCTCGGTTTCATTACCGAATCATGGGCTGCCAAGGATTGATGACGATGTATACCATCTCAAATATTTTAGGGAGTCTGGATTAGATCTGTGATGAGAATGGTTGTAATACGGTAACAAGAAGTGTTAGTTGATAGTCTACTAAATGCCACGCAGTTGACTTTCCCAGAGTCAGGGTTTCCACACGAACAGTCATGATTGTAGCGCTACTCACGTTTGCAGCCGCCCTGCTCACCATCGAGGGCGTGCGGAGGTTCAGGCAGTCGCAGTCAGCACTCTCTACTCGGCTACCACTCCCACCTGGTCCCAAACCACTACCTTTCATTGGAAACATCCTCGGCGTGAACAGAAATGCACTGTATCTCACGTACACCGAGTGGTCAAGGACATATGGTACGTCGCTCCAAACTATGGCAGTTCCGCGAAACAGGCGACCGACATGCGATGCGCTCCGTCGAAACAAGGCGACGTCGTTCACACTCGCATCCTGGGCCAGACGATCATTGTATTGAACTCGGAAGAGGCTACCGTCGCCCTGCTCGAGAAACGCTCCCAAAAATATTCCGATAGACCCGCGTTCCCCATTGCAGACATGTGCGTTCTCGTCGTCGATAGTCCCATGACCAAAAGCGTATTGATGGCCTCGCACAAACACCTTTCTGCTGATGCTTTGTGCGACATGAGCATAGGTTTGGACTGGGAGGATTCACCACTGTGGCTCGGTATGGTCCTACGTTCAGGTTGCATCGGCGACTATTGCACCAAGTCTTTCACGCGAACGCGGCGTCGGCTTACCGTCCAAGACAACTACGGAAGGCGTACGAAATGTTAACACATCTTCTGGATGACCCGTCATGCTATGCAGCGCATTTCACCATGTGAGTCTTGTTGCCATCGTGTTCTCGTTATGGATGGATACTAACAATGCACAGGTATACCTCCGCCGTGGTTATGGAAGTGACGTATGGATACAATGTGAAGGGGAAGGATACTTTCTTGACATCAATGCAAAGAGCGGGCGATGTTGTGCTTGCTGTGTCTTCGCCTGAGATCTCGGCGATCTGTAATGCCTTTCCGCTTGGTGAGTTGTTACCATTTAGTTTGGTATGGTTTCTTTTTAAATTTGCATGCTGCAGTGAAGAAATTGCCTTCCTGGTTTCCGGGAATGGGATTCAAGGCAGACGCTGCCGAATGCCGGCGCTTGGTGGCTGAGGCGTTGAACGCACCGTATGCATGGGTTCAACAACGTGTCGTAAGTGCAAGGATCGATGGTTATATGCACATATGAGTAGTTGACGATAAATTCAAGGAAGAAGGGAATGCAACACCATCCATGGTTGCCGACGCTATTACCCGGTACGGTCTGGACGATGATTCGAGCGACCCGGAGTTCGTGCAAGCCGTCAAAGACTCTGCAGGAACATTGTATGCAGGTAACCACGATTCTTTTCTGAAATATATGCGTTTCATATCTAAGCCTAATAACATCTGCAGCCTCGGCTGAAACGGTTTGTATGAGTAGCCAAGTGTGTCAGATCATCCAATAACGTCCTGTGCATTCTTCAGACGAATGCTACGCTGATCATCTTTGTTTATCTTATGATGAACTATCCGGTGATTCAACATCGCGCACAAGCGGAAATTGACAGCGTCGTCGGGCGACGACGGCTGCCAAACATTGGAGATCGCGCATCATTACCGTTTGTTGATGCTGTGTTGCGAAAGACGATGAGATGGCACCCAGTTCTACCCATTAGTACGTTAACTCTAGATGCTAGGTTTCTGGATCTGCTGACATGTTTCAGCTCCTCACGCGACAACTGAAAGTGATATCTATCGAGGGTATTATATCCCACAGGGTAAGTAGCATATCAATCTTCGCGGTGATTCTTACTGGTGGCTTCGTGGCAGGTTCGATTATTATAGAAAATATCTGGTAGGGGTTCCATCTTGCCGGGCATGTGCGCTAGCTCCTGATGACTGTTACAGGGGGATCTCACACAACGAGGACAAATATCCAAATCCAAACATGTTCATTCCAGAGCGATTCTTGCAGGAGGATGGCACGCTGAATGACGATAATATTCCCTGGGTATTTGGCTTCGGTCGTCGAGTTTGGTGCGTTGCCTGTCGATGCTCCCTAGTATCAGTCGCTTCTTCACTATTTCACTTTCTAACGTGGTGCATGTAGCCCAGGGAGGCACGTCGCAAATGTGTCACTATGGTCCGCAATGGTGTGCATGCTGGCGCTGTTCAAGATTGAAAAGACGGAGGGATCTGATGATGTGAAATGGACAACAGGGATGACGTCGTACGTGGCTACTGCTCCAAGTTGGAGAATGAATTTGTCCTCGCTGACATGTGGTCATTATGGCTCATTATAGCCATCCGCTCCCATTCCCATGCAAGTTCGTGCCGAGGGATGAAGATATGGATACCTCAAAGCTGGCGTCGTTGGTTTTTGCGAGTTCCTTCGACTTAAGGAGCCCCAGTCAGGTAACTGGCTTTCCTTTTATTCCTGTGTAGGATTTATTGTGGAAAGACGAACTCGGGATGGATAGTCAAAGCTTATTGAAGGCCAGAATGTAAGTAATTGTATTAGTAGTCGTTGGGTGCTATCACAGATGTTTAGTTTATCAATGCGAACATCATCCTCCACTCCTAGTATTCAGGTAAGGACCGCAAATCCAACTTGTTGATTGCCGACATCGAATACCGTGTAAACCCTCTTCAGGAAAACGGAACCGAGGCTCCAGAATCCTAGTCATTTCAGACGGAGGAGTTCAGCGCTTAGGAACAACTGAAGATGGCCTTCGTAATATAATGGTGTTGGGAGCTCACCGTGTCTGCCCCGATCGACAATGCCGCTCAAACAGTCGGGCGAACCAGTCTGAGTCGGCCCCAGGTTGAGGATCTCGGCAGGGATACGGAAGGTCGTATCGCCACCGAAATAGAAGCTTATCGTCGGGAAATCGTTGCACGGGACTGTCGGACGCAATACGATGGAACCGAATCGTTGTGATCGAATGGGAGCTTACAGCTGTAATAACCACGGCCGACCCACTTGCCACCGATGATTGAGTACAGGCGGGCCACTTCCAACGGATCACCAAGGATGAGAGTGGCACCGGTGTCAATGATGGCGGTTATATCTCTCAATATCGTCTGGTGGTTACCTCGAATTGTCTGTACGTTCACCTGCCAGTATCCCTGGCTCGACGACATAAGTTCATGTCCAGGTTCACCTAACGCTTCAGCTCACCACTTCGATTACGGGTGTATAGATGATTTCACCTCGATACAGGTCACCGTTGGTCCCACCAAGGTACAACTCGCCTCCATCAGAGGTTAACTTTAGTGAGAATACTGGTTCTTTCACCTTTCCTTCTTGTACGAGCGTTTCGAAAAGGGAGGTGGCAGGATACGATGACATTGACAGGAAAGCCAACCCCAGCATGCCATCTGGAGGGAAATCCATGTTGGTAGAGTATGACGTCGCGACACCAATGGTCTGGGCATCCGCCTACTTGACAATCAGATATGCCATATTCGTACAGAAATGACGGAGAACATACCAAGGCCAGCTATGGTGACATTATCAATGTACTGTTCGCTTGAGGCAGTGGCACCGTCACCAAACCTGATTTTGAATGTTAAACCCTTGGCTCCAGCTGTGTAAGATGAAGTGGGGTCCCAAGGGGTATGTTCTGAGCAGCCGGAACAAGCAGGCCCCGGAATGAAGAGATCACCACGGAGGACAGCCTGAGATTAAATAGGCTGCGGAGAGTCAGGTTGATGGAATGCATCCACCTGGAACCAGTGTCAATCTCAACTGCAATACAGGTCAGCTCAACGTATACGAGGAACACAAAGAGAAGAATACTACCAGCAAATTATTGGGGAGGAGTACCGATTGTAACGGTACCATACCAGACGTATTTGCCATGATTTGTTAAAACAGCGGCACCAATGGCGCGGTTCTTCATATTCAGGGGCTCCGATCCTTTCACCGCGAGAGACTCGGAGTGGGGCATTCCTTTATTTCTCTTGTAGTTTTCGAGGCCCCTGAGTATTTTACTATAAAAAATGCTTGTTGAAGGATGATCATGTAGGTTGAGCGTTGTGAAGCATACGCATTGACTGCTTCGATATGGGATTCGAGTGCATCGAAATCGAGGCTGTTGTCGAGGTTCGACGATGGAGACCGTTTGGTGAGTGATATGTGTTGTAGAATATAATCATTCGTTCCGTACATACGCATCGCTTACGTAATACATTAGCTTATATATATATATTGTAGCCCGCGCACTACCGTATCTTGTCCACTATCACGCATAACATCTGCCGCGTCGTCACGCCTCACCCGCAAGTTGCGCTCGGCGGCATACGACTTTTCAACAATATGATCACTCCGTTGGATCTCTTGTTGGCAAGGTGGATAACAGGAATAGTCGAGGCAGCCGTTGCAAGGCACATTCGGAACAGGGGGAGGATTGACGGACTAGCATCAACAGGTTACTACTCACCTTTACGTTCACTGACGGTGAAACGTGTTTGTCACACTACATCGAAAACAGCTTCTATAGGTAAATTAACACAGCAGCCTGGGCGCATGGTGATGATCTGGGTGTAAGATTGATGAATGATGACGAACCTACTATGTTTCAACTGATCATTACCATGATGAAGATGTGAAAACAAGATAAGGAGAGAAAATGGACCTCCGAGAGATGCTGCCAGAATATTAGATCGTCCTACTCATGCATACTACCCTCCGGACCAACTTGAAAAGTGGAATGCATTGGTAGAAGTATCCATCATAATACACCATGAGATTGGTTCCAGCTTCAACAAGTTGTGACTCGGAATGCCATCGGTGGCGTTCAATCAATTGTAATTGTACGAGGTTCACTGGCAATTGCGAACGTGGCTGAGGCACAACTGATTATGTTGTCCACCATGAAGGGATACAGAAGACAGTTCCCGTGCCAAAGAAAGCGAAAATCATTTATGTAAGTGAAATCAAGAACCAGCCCCAAATATAAAAAGGCACGAATCCTGCACCGTACTTATAATATCCACGCGCCATACCAGGCGAAACCCATCGTGCATCCATACGTAATAGTAGTTGCCATAGTGTCCAGGTCAAATCCGGGGGATCATCGTCATCTCTCAACCAGAACCAAAGCAGCGTTGATCTTTTGCACCCATTGCGATGCAATGCTGCTTGACTCGGTAACATACGTCTGCGTTTGAGTAGACTGCATTGCGTACACATTAGCACAAAGACACAAGAGTCGTCCGACACCAGGTCATACAAAGAACAACAAAGAACACGCACCGTCAAGACGACAAACTCTCGCCCACTCCTTTCCACACTCTCTATGACTCGGACTGACTTGTTGTCCTTGTCGTCATTCTTCACACCCATGGCCACTGGACTCTTCCCCAAGCTCAACTCCGTCTTCAACCCAACACCTCCCTTTGGTCGTTGCTTGACACACAACAACCGGTGCGTCGTCAACACCAATTGTCTATAGTTGGCCTGTATAGATTTCACGATCATAACAATCGGAAGTCGCAGCCTGTTCCCCCGGGATTTCGGAGACCGCGCCTGGACCCGCGTGCTAAACAGGATGGTCTCGCTAGGGAGAAGCAGCGACGAACTGTACCTCAGGATTTATTGAGCGTTAATAAATTGTGGGCGATTGGGCTCACAAATCAGTATCACAACACCACCATCCGTTTCCTTGCACAGGTGTTAGTACTCGATTACGCCCCCGTTCAAGCTCGAGAGATGCGATGGCGGTAACGACGGCCGATTGCTTAACCAAACCTCCTTCCGAGGAATCGGCCCCAGACCGTCCTCTCTCTATGGCGATAGCGTTCTGTGGAATCATAGAAGGTGTGGGTATCACAATGGATGTCGAGGACAACACTGATGTCCGGGGTATTGTGGTGATGTACAAACATGATGGATCCTCCACGGCTTCCTTGGAAACCTCGACCGTCGCGCCCGCGCTCGGGTTCGGGTTCGGGTTCGAGTGTTCATTTGCGTTGTATTGAACACTTGTACCTGGACTCGACTCGACCGGAGTACCTGCTACGGGGGTTGCAAGAGTACAGTCAGGCAATTCACCCATAGGTCCAACTTCCTCCAAGATGCGCGACGCCCGCTGATATGCGCTTGCATCCCGAAGTTTGTATCTCTCACACTGGGCGCCATCCTCTGCACATGCTATCTTGTCGTCGACAGGCCGAGGGATCGAAGAACGTTGGTAATCATCCATCAATGTACCCTCCGTCTCACCTGCATCCCCTTTGTCAACGAGTGTGTCCCATCTCACACCGACGTCGTTCGATAGTGGGTCCTCCCCATCTGACAGATTAGCGACTTGTTTCTTCACTAGGCCCGGCTCCAGTCGAGGGGGTGGATCGGTCCAGAGTGTGCTCCAATTGATAGGTGCAAGGTAAGGATGAGTACGAAGTGGGGATAAAGATCCCGGAGTGCGAGACGCGCCGAGCCGTTGTTGGGGTTCACGAACCTATTAAGCAACGAAGCATAAACAAGCATATGTGAAGCGGAGAGATCAGACGCACCAGAAGCTTGCTTACAAAATCCTTGGCGTCTTCATCGAAGTCTTCGGGGAAAGAGTAATCAAGTGCCTTGATCTTTTGCCATGTGAGGTACTCGGACAGTCCCTGGAAAGCGAATCTGCCTGTGATCATCTGGAAGACGATACAGCCAAGCGACCATAAGTCAGAACTGACATTGAAGAATGTATGAGGCCTATGAGATCGACATGGAAGTGGCACTGACACACCTCTTGGAAGTGTCACTACGTTCCAGGAGCTCTGGAGAAACATATTGAGCCGTCCCGACAAACGAGTTGGCGCGATCTTCTGCAATGCGAAGCAGTCAATGATGAAAGAAAACTACATAACGCGTCGGAGAAGACTTACGGCCGTTCTCGAGAATCTTGCCCGTTCCGAAATCAGCAACCTTTATCCGGAACTTGTCATCGAGCAAGAGGTTTTCCGGTTTCAGGTCACTGGTCGGAGGCATTATAGAATGGATGTGATTATGCTATCGGCGCGTAAGATAGTGTAGAAACATACCGATGGATGATGTCTTGGTCGTGCATGTATTCAATAGCATCGACTATCTGCGCGGTATAATACCTCGCGCACGACAATGACAACGACCCTAGGCACGATATCTGTGATTGGATCTCCCCGTTTGGCGCCAGGTCCAACACAAAAACTACACCAATTCGTCAGAATTTTCACAGGGCGCTAACGTGGCACACGCACATAAACTCCAGTCATCCTGGAATGTCCAATGTAGATGGATGATTCCCGGGTGTCCAACTCCGAGCTTCACGAGGGCGTTCTTCTCCGCAAGAGCGACGAGCATCTTGTCGTTGCGAATCAGGTGATTCTTGTCCAGGATCTTGACAGCATACTCTTGTCCTGTGCGGGCGTATCGCGCGCGCATCACCTGATGTTTCGGTTGGCAACCGATGTCAAAATGCATGACACATGACAAATACTACTAACGCAGCAACGTGAAACACTACGTACAGTGGAATACGATCCTTCACCAAGGGTCTCTCCGAACACGAAGTCCCGGGAAGACAAACGCGTGTTTGCAGACCGGTTTCGCGACCTAGAGGGTTTCCGAGATTTCGACTCGGAGGAGGGCTGATCTGGTGCAAAGGCAGGGACATCTCGATGCTCTGACTCTTCGGACACGCCGAGTGCTCTGGTCAGATATATGGGCGGTGGACGAGCAGACTGAGAGGACGAGGAGTTGGAGCTGCGGGAGCGTGGAGACGAAAATGTGCGAGTTGGGCGGGGCGGGACGGCGGTGATGCTTGCCTCGGAGTCGGATGATATGACTGAGGAACTCCTGCTGAGTTCTGCGAGGGTGAGTTCTGCGTCGAACATGCAGAAAAGGAGGAAGAGAAGGATACTGAACATCCCCGCAGTGATGTCGCACATTTCCCTGCCTAGACCGCGTGATCTCCCAGACACGGACGTTTGGAGATGACCAGCGCACAGCTGTCAGAAAGTCTTAACACCGACATGATCAGCTTCTCCCCGGGCGTTTCCAAATAGGTGTGCGACTTTTGTAGCATGTCTAGGAGCGCGAGGCTGACGGTCCTAGTCTCGCGCTGTCCTACGCTCATTTCACTCCCAGTTGAGCTCCATCGCCACCCCGACCCGTTGGCCGACACGTCGCGCATTCTCTATCATGGCGTGTCTTCGTAACGGCCTTTTTGACTACACATCAGGCCACTGGATGTAAGTCTCATAGGGTATATGTCTAACCCGCAATCTAACATGTTCAGTATCAACGATACCCTTCGTCACACAGAGCGCAGACGTGTCTTCGACATCGATGGGCTACTATGTCGGCTTGCAGCGCAGTCTGTCACCCGGAGTCCTGATGACATCGTGGACCTGAAAAAACTCGCCGAAGGTGGGTTTAACCGTACCTTCCTCATCACTATGCGCGATGGCTTCAAAATGGTGGCTCGTATCCCGTACCCGGCTACGGTTCCCAAGTACTTTGCTGTCGCTAGCGAAGTGGCTACAATGGACTTACTCCGATCCTCTGGGCTGCCTATTCCTAAAGTATATGGGTACTCGCCTCTGTCGGACAATGCCGCAGAGACGGAGTATATCTTTATGCAGTTCATAAAAGGCACTTCCTTGAGCGACATATGGTTTGACCTAGAGGAAGAGGACATTATCTCACTCTTATATCAGCTTGATTAAAATGATGTCGATTGCTTTCCCGGCTGGTGGAAGCGTGTACTATGCAAAAGACTTGGAGGTGGCCGGAAGGCCGGGCATCCCATTAAAGGGCGGGCATTTCTGCGTCGGTCCAGATACAAGACTACCTCTGTGATATGGAAGGCGATCACAGCTCGACATAGATCGAGGACCGTGTTGGTCTCTCTTTACCGTTTTTATGTAAACTGACTGATAACTACAGATAAAAACGCAGAAGCGGCGCTTGTAAGAGGAGCCGACAAGGAGCTAGTCTATCTGGAACAGTTCGGTCAACCATTGATGCCGTTCAAGCGTATGAGGAGGGAAGGCTACCAGTACCAGAAGCAGCTGCCGATGGATCACATCGAGAACCTGGGCCGCTATCTCCTCATCCCCTCATCACTCATCCCCCAAAACCAAGCCCTCTGTCATTTCCACATCCGTCATCCCGACCTCCAGCCAGGCAATATCATCGTTTCCAGCTCGCCCGACTCTAACTTCCACGTCGTCAGCCTGATCGACTGGCAACACACCTCGATCCTACCCCTGTTTCTCCTTGCCTGTATACCCCAACGGCTACAAAACTATGATGATCCTATCTCGCATTCCATGATACGGCCTACGCTACCGGATAATTTGGACGACCTAGACAAAACCCAACAAATCCGAGAGAAGGAACTCTACCGTCGCCGCCTCATCCACTACCACTACGTCAAAAGCACAGAGGAGTATAACAAGCTTCATTATGCGGCACTGACGGACCCCATGGGCATGCTCCGCCGCCGCCTCTTTTGCTACTCTAGCGACCCATGAGAGGGTAAAACTCTCGCACTGAAGGTTGCGCTGATACAGGCGACAAAGACTGGAAAATGCTCACTGGCGAAGGTTTGCAGTGTCCTATTGCGTTCGGTCCTAAGGATATACGTGAAACGATGGAGCTGGATGCAGAGCAAAGAGAAGCAGACGAGTATCTAGAGACGTTCCAGGACATGATTGGCTTTGGGCCGGAGGGCTGGGTACCGGTCGAACGCTACGAGGAGGCCATGGCACTCAGTAAGAAGCTAAAGGAGGCTGGATTGGCTGCAGCCGAGACAGAGGAGGAACGGGCTCACGTCTCAGCGCACTGGCCCTTGGATGACATAGACGAAGAGGAATACATGTAAGGTTTTGCATATTATCTACTATATGTATAACATAGGATTATATTATGATCCATTTAGTACCCTTTCCATCACTTACTCCCCTTGCGTACCGACACACCACCTTCATTTCGATTATGTTCCGAGTCCGACTCGGTTTCCCGCGCTCCGGTCATTGTTCCATGTTATAATTACTGCGTACAAGTCCGTTTTTCCGCAACCTCGTCGGATCCTTCTTTCCTCTTTCGAATCGCTTATCCCTTTCTTCATTTGTGGTCTAGTAAGTTTTTTCTCAGCAATCTTGGACGTGCCTGACAACCACAGCACTCGTTGTCCATCAATTCAAAGAAACCGTTTTGGCCATGGGCCATTTCCCGCCCTCATGTCATGAGCCCTTACGAAAACGCCGATTGTGTTGCCTGGCGTACTTAGAGCTGTCGTCTATACCGGAACCACATGCGAGCTGCATCCAAAGCTCATTGGGGAATGTGTACGGTTTCGGTAAGACCACTCTTGGGCGCAAGTTGCAGTGGACAATGGTATTACAGTTATCACAAGTCCAACCTTCGACGGTATCAAAATAATACGAATACATACAAACCATAGTGTGATGTGCAATCAAGACGATGCAGAGCGGAAATTTTGGACAAGGCTAGGTGAGATCGATAACTTCCCCGGGAGTGAACACGCATGATCTTGACCCTCTTTCATCCACTTGTTCTCCCTTGATTCGTTTAGGCTTTCGATCTTCACCATCATCAGGTTGAATCTGGTCCCGTAGACGCTTCAGCTCATCCTGCCACAAGAGAATAAAAGATTAAGTGATGTGACGAATACGAGGCGGAAGGAAAGTCAAGCACCTCCAGATTACGAATGCGGTCGTTCAATCCAGACGGCTCTCCTCCAAAAGTGTTGTTATTCGCGACCGTTGGTCTTGGGGCGATCCCATTAGCTTGTAATACACCTGAAAATCCCCATCAAACATCCCGCAATATATTTGTAACTGGAAGGCAATACCCAGTGGCTGATATTTGAATATAAAATTAATTTCTGGCTTATTTTCGGGGATGAGAAACCGTTTATACGACCGAGATGTCCCAAATTTGTCTCTCCTCGGTCCAAACCTAGAAAATAATAAGGTCAGTTATCATAACGCATGCTATACGAATTTAGTACGCGCCCAACGCAATGGACGGTGGCTTTCTTGGATCTCTCATGAAATTTATTGTTACCGAATACTTTGATGTAGGGTGCTCGGACAGTACGGGGTCTTTTGCATATCCTACCACGTTGAATTGTTAGACGAATCTGGCCAAAGTCCTTGGGGATGACTTTCTCCAAAAGGGAATCATCATCTATGCCAACCCGTATTCGGCTCTGGCCCGTTTAAAAAGAGAAAAACCCGCCTACCGCTGAGGTTGACTCGAGTGAACATGTAATCCCACACCGTTCTGCTATCATTGAAGCACGATTGAGTTACGGTGTCATCTTTGCCCAAGGTCCCAGGGTACAGCCATTGATGTCCACCGGAGGTCCCGTCCAAGGACACATTCGCCCTTGTTCCTGCGGTGCGCAGTTTCTCGTGACACTTCCATTGCACACCAAACGACTTGGCTCGTCAAAGAAGTTGTAGCAGTGAGTGACATTGTACTACAGACATACCTTTCCTTCCTCTGAGGCAATCCAACAGGTGGCTGTTATCGGACCGTCAAACACGATGTCATACTCCTTCAGAGGCATGCCGTCGACAACTATATGCGCGGTAAAAGTATCAAGCTGCATCGAAAGCAAGTTCAAGATATTATCCTGATGCGGCGCGTAGTTATAAATTACTTACGTAAAGTGATAGATCGTGCAACGGAAGCTGATTTCCACGGCCTCAGCTTGAGGGCATCACTGTAATTGATGTGTAGTAACACCTCGAAGACATGCTAAGGATTTACGTTTCGAATCACTCACACCGTCTCTATGATCAAGCATGCTTAGCAACCCATGATGATCGATGATCATTGATCAATGAGCGACGGGATGTATCAGGAATGATATTTCCCCGTCCGGCATGCCTGCTTCGGGCTTCAGGCTGGGATCATAGGTCAATCAATCTCTCGCATCTGCCCTTTGCACGGAAGATACCACAGACGTTGCCACTCTTTCCTTTTCTCTCTTTCGGTTTTGTCGTAGTGAGATCCAACCGTTTGGATGGGGCGCCTGAGAGTCAGAGATGTGTGACAGAGTTCATATTCACAGCTATGTAGCTAGGACTTTAGAGGCCAGACAATAAAAAAGTGAAAAACTGGACACGGCGCCGGCATCCTTCGCTTCGCAAACCCGAGCAACTTCAACCCATACGCTCGCAGAAGGGCGAAAGCGACCAAGAAAACAAACTCCAGCTGACCTGCTTGACCAGAGAACAAGGTTATGTGAGGTCGATGACCTCACCGCATACCTTTCGCTTTCGTCCATCTGCCTCTTCTCTCTTGATCCGTTTCGGCTTCCGGTCTTCAGAGTCGTTGCCCTTCAGACTTCGCAGACGCTTCAACTCGTTCTGTCACGGAAAGAATAATTGGACATATGTGACGGGCAGAAAAACGGAGGAATTACCTCCAGATTATGTATGCGGTCGTCCAATTTGGTTGGTTTGATGTCCTCTGAGTCGGAGGTCGCATCCACAACTGGCCTCGGGGCGATGCCATTGGCTTGCAAAATACCTTGAATCTTTGTCAACATCCCGTGATACACTGATACATGGAAGGAAATACTGAGTGGCTGATAGTTGAACACGAAAGTCAATTCTGGCTCGTCATTAGGGATCAAAGACGCTTGATACGGAGAGTGGTTTCTAGCTCTTTCGGGCCCAAACCTAGAAAGCGTCATCAAGATGTCATGTACAGATTCGACGCTTGCCCGATGCAATGGACCGTCGCTTTTTTGACCCTTTCATGAAGCTTGTTGTCGCCAAGTTCGATGGGCTGGTGGTCCTCACGAGCGGAACAGTGTCGCATGACTATCTTACCACGGCGGATTTTCAGGCGGATCTGGCCAAGGTTCCTTGGCATCGGTTTCTTCAGAAGAGAATCGTCGTCTGGGCTGCGTATGAGCTAAGGGAACATTTAGAGGTCTTGGTGCTTACCGGTAAGCTGGATTCGAGTGAATACAAGGTCCCGCTCTGTCGCAACACTGATGAATTGCGATAGCATCCTGGTGTCACCTTGGCCCAAGTTCCCGGGCGACATCGAGTTCAATGTACAGGAGATCTCATCTACAATTATTTCCCCTCTACAACCAGCAACGCGTGACGCTTCGTGACACTTCCACTCGACACCGAACGACTAGATTCACCAGCGTTGGAATGAATAAGACAGTCTCCACATCGGATGCAGCGGAGCTTACTTTTCCTTTCTCCGAAGCGATCCAGCAAGTAGATTCTGTTGGGCTGTCGGATACAATATCATATTCATCTAGTGGTTTTCCGTTGACGAATACGTGGGCGGAAAAAGTTCCAAGTCGCATTTTGAGGCCTGAGGTAGAAATGAAGTCTAAAATGTCATCCGACCCACGACGCGAGACGACGCGTCTATATATGCGGAGAGCACGGAACAATTTGCTTCCTTCTACTTTGCTGTTGGCCGAGTGTCAAGTCAATGGCACTCGATGTCTATTTGCGATGTCTCTGTGACTCTGCAATCCTTGATGATCTAGACAGATCTATTGTGTAAATGGTTGTGAATGCGAATGTAAGTTGAATTATTATGTAATGAATGTTCCCGGACCTATCCAATCCAGGCGCACTCGAACATCACTGAAATTATTTACATATGGCAACAATGTTGCCATTATCTTGGCTTCCACTAAATGTGTCATGTGAGTAATATCACACTATCGATTTCGATAGACCTAACATTCACAATATCACTGAGGCTGGAGGAAATAAATTGCTGTACAGCACTCATATACTGTACTATGCTATTCTAAATGACACTTCTTGTGCCTGGATCTATCTGTACACATGACAGAGCACATATAAAGACATTGTACTATTTATAGTGGAGCATTGACTCAAGTGGAGCTTGTGAGGATAGCAGGCCAATACATTCATTGAATTTACAGTGACTCCAAAAACCATTCCAATGCCTAACCCCAAACTGGGGCATGAAGCACCCCGCAATCACCTGTGGGAATCTCGCTTAGCTTTGGTAAAGGCAAACATAGTACAAACCCTTAGCTACAACTCTGTCCCCAGGGTCATGTGATTTGGCTCAGGGGCTCCAGAGATATGTCCATTCTAAACCAGCAATACCATTGGAACAGTTTTTGGAATTTCATTAACAAATATAGAATCTCAACTATAAAAAGGTTTGTTGCCTATTATTTGATGCTATAAATAGAGATATACATGTAAACATTGTGTCTGAGTTGAAAAATATTCCCACACCTCTTTATCCTTTACCACTACCATCATGCGATCACTATTTACCACTCAGAAGAATACCATTCTTTCTCAGCTTGATGCTGGCCATTCCCTTCACTCTATTGCATCTAGTACTGGTGTTGGAATTGCTACCATATCCACACTTCATTCTAAGGAGCGTTCTGACCTCCAAAAGTCTGCTGGAGGACATCCATCAAAGCTTTCCCCTGCCAATATCTACCATGCCATTTATCTCATTTCTACTCATAAGGCTGAGAATGCAGTCCAGGTGACCAAGGCACTCTCCAATGTCACCAACCAGTCTCTCCACCCTAATACCATTCACCATCACCTCAAAAAGTCTGGGATAAAAGCTATAGTCAAGTCCAAACACCCTCTACTTTCTGCTAGGCATCACAAGAATCACTTGGACTTTACTATTGCTCATAGGGACTGGACTATAGAAGACTGGAAGAGGGTAATATGGTCTGATGAGACCAAAATCAATCACCTGGGGTCAGATGGAAGGAAATGGGCATGGAAAAAGCTAGGTGAGGGGCTTAGTGATAGGCTGGTACAAGGAACAGTCAAATTTGGTGGAGGTTCTATGATGGTATGGGGGTGTATGACTTGGCAGGGAGTTTGCCATGCTGCCAAGATTGATGGTAGGATGGATGGTGATCTTTACCTTCAGATTTTGAAGAATGAATTGTTGAATACTCTGCATTTTCATGGTCTTAATCCATATAACATCATCTTTCAGCAGTACAATGACCCCAAGCATACCTGTAAAAAGGTGAAGAGATGGCTAGAAGAGCAGGATTTTGAGACCATGGTATGGCCTGCACAGTCTCCTGACCTCAATCCCATTGAACATCTATGGGGCTATTTAAA
>JBBPME010000353.1:0-22696 GCA_038090155.1 Rossbeevera pachydermis
GTTCATGGCGCAGTTGTGTTTCGAGACCATGTCAAACTCGTTGAAACGCGACATGTGTGGGATTGGAGACCCTGCCAAAGCGAACCGCGAGGTTCCGGATCTCGCTGATCGCCGAAAAGAAGCATTCCACGAGGCTCTTCTGTACGCATGTCGGTTCTGGTCTCACCATCTTGCGCAGCTCCCGAATGATGGGATCGCCAGTGAGGCGCTGCTAGGTGCTCTCAAGACATTCAACACCACGGTATTGCTTTGCTGGATAGAGGCACTCAGCCTCCTTGGCGAGCTTGAGAACGCTGTGGTAATGCTCCGCCAGTGCATCACATGGTTAAAGGTTTGCCTACTCGTCTTCACCTCTTGTCCGAGCTGAGATTTATTCACAGACATTGTCTGAAGTTCCCAAAGACCAATTGAGATTGATTGAAGAAGCGGAGCGTCTCGTTGTGCTTTACATGGACTGCATCTCCGACTGTGCACTTCATGTCTATCTCACAGCAATGGCCTTCGTTCTCAAAGATAGTGCCATCTACAAGACGTTCAAGCACCAATCGTTTGGTACGCTTATCACGCATCCAGATCGGGTTGAATATCGGGCGGCCATCCGGAGAGGTCTCGATCTCCACAATCCCATCTACTCCATATCCTTCTCTCCGGATAGTAATTCAATCGCTACAGCCGGTGCGAATCTAGGTGTCCAGGTATGGAACACAATCACAGGAGGCAACGTTGCAACATTAGGAGACCACTCCTCAACATCACTGCTCGTCCGCTTCTCTCCATCAGGTCTCTTCTTGGCGGCTGCATTTGAGGGTGGTACTGTTGCGATATGGGACCCAAAGGTCGGCCGGAAGCATATGCAGCACGATGGTTGTCACACCGAAAAGATCACGTGTTTGGAGTTCTCAGACAACAGTGCCTTATTGGCATCTGGTTCGCGTGACCACACCATACGTGTTTGGTCGGTCGAGACTGCACAATCGTTGCACCATCTGGTTACCCATGAAAGGCCTGTGGCGTCGTTGGTATTCTCCAATAATTCCTTGCGGTTATTCTCTGGAGCGGAAGATAACCTAATCATCGCTTGGGACATGTCAACGGGGAAAGCGATTCGCGGGATGATGGGACATCGGAAGGTGGTGAGCTGCCTTGCCGTGTCAAAGGACGGGGAGATCGTTGCATCGGGATCAGAAGACAAGACGATCAAGATGTGGGACGTCGGCTCGGGGAAATGTACGAGAACTTTTTCCAAGGGACATCACACGGGAATACGATCTGTTCACTTCTTCGACGAAGACAAGTTTCTTATCACTGCCTGCGACGAGGCAATGCTGTCGTGGAACCTCGCTTTACGCAACACGTCAGATACGATTTGGGATTTGGAACGTGTGTTTAGAAAGGCACTGAAGCGCGCTCCGACGTGGAAAGCTAAGGCAGCGGGATGGGGGGTACCAAAGCCTGCACTTAGATACATTATCCACGAGTCGGAGGGGTCCAATGAGCCGACTACCCCAAGTCCACACCTGGAGACTGCGTTCGCGACTGAGTCTCCTTCATTTGTATTCACACGCCAAAGCGCCGTATTCGCCGGATCACTGCCAAACCCAACCACTGGTCTGGCTTTGAATGCAACTGGGGAGGCAACTGCGGTGGCAATTTCGCCGGATGGAAATTGGGCTGCAACCTCGGACACTTACGGCGCGTTCTATATCCTTGACCTCACTGTTCCGGGGAAGACCTGGGAGGAGATAGAGATCGAGATGAAATCCCACCCGCTGCCTATGGCATGCCAGATCATTCCCTCTCTTGTCGGTACGCGGTTTGTCATTGACAGTGCGCTTCAGTGGTACCTCATCGATGAAAACTGCAATGTTATCAAGAAGATCGATACAGGCTTGGTGGGGTCGATGCGCGAGGATGGTGACATTCGTTTCCGGTTTTCTCCAGATGGGAAAATCATTTTATGTGCTATCTCAAACTTATTCAGCGACGACAAGAGCACTCTACGGATCCTTGATTCAGCGACGGGCGAACAGCGTATGAAATTTATAGGACTGAAGAGGGTTCATTCGTTCGTCGCATCCAGCGACAGCAAATGGGTTGCATGTGGGCACGGACCTGGTCAGGTGGACATATTCCGGCTGGAAGATGAACGGCGAACGAGCATAGGAGGATCTAATTCAGACTCCCCCATCAATGTACTCAGTTTCTCTGGAAACGCGCAGTTGCTCATCGGCGGGTCCGAGTCAGGGGCCGTCCGCATATGGGACCGTGAAAGTGGGGATTGCAAGACCACATTTGAAGCTTCCACTTCACCCGTCACAGCGTTCTTTTACATGGACATGTCCAGTGGCGCAGAGAGGGTTGCAATCGGGCGCGAAGACGGCTCTATCTGTTTGTGGTCCCCGTCGACGTCTACATCGCATGACGTTGTGACCGGTGAGCAAGCCGCGGTCAAGAAAGTATACGTTGTCCGGTTCTCGGGTGATATGACCAAGCTTATGTCGAGGGGTGAAGGGGGAATCGTCTCTGAATGGGCCATCCCGTTCGACACAGACGACGTGGGTATGGCGCGATGTGCGCTTTGTTCACACGAGGATGGCACGGACGCGGATGGAAAGTCGGATAAGAAGACCTCCCCACACCTCATCTCCCAATCTGACCCAGAAGAGGCCAGAGATGATCTGTTCCATACGTCCTATCGGATCCAGAAGGACGGATGGCTCGTCAAGGACGATCGGCGGGTTATATGGATTCCACCGTTCGCGCGCCCACGCAGTAAACATGTGTTTTTCGCGTACGAAAATGGGCAGGTGATGTTCTTCACGCCATCCGGGAATCTAGTGTTCCTCAAGTGGGTGGATAAGCCATGATTTTCTGGCTCGTCTGGGGAGTACTCTAGTCTGTATGTAACCAATTTAACTACTACATCATGTGGTCTTCAGATCAATCTACTTTTGGAACGGTGCCAAACTCCCACCATTCAGCATATCCGATCGCATCCTATGACTAGATGCGCCTCAGCTATTACCCGTGCCAAAGCCCTCATGTACATACAGTACAAGCTAAGCCTTGAAGGGCACACTCCGAGTATGCATTACGGTTGGTCCTTGACTATATAACAGATCTGTTTACTTATCCACTGGCAGGCACTCTGAGAACTACTATGATATCTACAGTCACCCGATCATGATGGAGGTTCGGCTGCTATCATATCACTTATAAGATAAGCCTTCCCTACTCCTCCCCTAGCTCTCAATGTCGATGTACCAAGACTGTCAAGCCCACTCACAGTATTGGAGAATGCACCTGCAGGGCTGCACACGCGGAAGGCTAATGCATGCAAGAGAGGCTCGAGATGTTTGCATTTCAACCGTCCCTCAGACTCCCATTTTTAGTGAGGCCGCACGTGCACCTCGCACTATTTTTGCCTCCTGCATATGGTTCATTCGAGAAAATGGTCACATCCCACTAGGTTTTTCCATTTTTTATACAGCGTCATATGCTGGCAGCTGGCCACGAGAGGATTCCATTGTCATGCATCACCTTCTCTATCGAGTTCTTAAATGAACGACCTAATGCAAAGTCCGTTCTGAACTACTTCTGTGACATCCAAATCATGAATCTTTGGCACACTCTGGGCGTACTCCTGATTTCTCTATCGCGTGCGTCTGCCTATGATATCATTCGTGAATACTCTGGGTCTTCCTTCTTTGATGCCTGGGATTTTTATGGGAATCAAGATAACCTAACCTGGGGTGCGTGATCGGCGTTGAGCATGTTATTGCTTGGATCGTTTGATCGTTTTCAAAACTAAAGGCAACGTCACCTGGGTGAGCAAGGAAGTTGCAACTAGCCAGAATCTCGCCTACGTGGACAGCAATGGTCATGCAATCATCAAAGTAGATAATGTTACCAACGTGCCGCTAGGCCAGCTGCGTAACTCGGTGTGTACCATTGCTTTCTCTCCTCGGGACCGCGATGGTTCTGATGAATTGCTAGGTTCGCATAACGACCCAAAATGCGTACGACCTAGGAAGTTTGTGGATAATAGATTTAAACCACATACCGTATGGGTGCTCCGTAAGTGGACGATGCTGTGTTGTATTTCCTAACGGTGATCAGGAATGTGCTCCGCTAGGTCTGGCCCGCATTCTGGAGTCTTGGTGCGTATTTTTCATTGGCCTATCGATTGACACTTCCGGTGACGCATGTGCTAGGACCGACATGGCCCAACAACGGTGAAATTGATATCATAGAAGGCATAAATCTAAACGCCAACAATCAGATGGCGATTCACACCACGGAGGGATGTTATCATAGTGGACACACGGATCAATCAGGCGCCACAGGATCAACTGATTGCTCGCAAGGTTCAGGATGTACTGTGGGGGAGACATCACCAAATAGCTTCTACACCGGTTTTGCCGACGCAGGCGGTGGCATCTTTGCCACGCAATTTGACGTTGCGGGAATCTTGTGCGTGTAGCGTCTGGTGTTTGTGTTGGCGCTGACAGCGTTCACGTTGCGTTAGCATGTGGTTCTGGAGCGTGCGTTTCTCATCATCAACTTACTGGCATGATTCTCGTTGACGACTAAATTAGCGACCAGACATACCTTCTTTCTTATCTCAAGCTAATTCCACATCTTCGATGGATATATCCTCGTGGGGAACGCCACACGCTGCCTTTTCGCCGAGCACTTGCAATATTTCGGAGTTTTTTTCGCCACAGAATCTCGTACTAGACATCGACCTTTGTGGTGATTGGTGAGGTACTTGTATGCGCAGTGACACTCGGGTGCTGATATTGCCTAGGGCCGGTGTGCCATCAATATACGACTCGCAGTGCGCCAATGAAGGCTCTACGGGGTTATGTGTGAGTGCGCTTGGATAACCGAACGGATGATAACTGGGCACCCACTGACTCACATGGCGTTGCTAGTACAACGACTGTGTAGTTGGTCCAGGAAGCCCGCGGTATGACGATGCCTACTTTGACATCAATTACGTTCGTACATATACGACCTCTGCCGCTGTGCCAGGGTCCAGTAGTACAACAGCGAGCTCGTCAGCATCGGGTGTGCCGCAACCGACGGATTTGTCTGAGGGAGCCACGGTGCGAGCCAATTTGGCGATGTCGCTGATATTGCTCGTCTCGCTAGTCGTTGGGACGTCGCTCCTGACGTGGAACATTTGAGTGTAGAACAAGGCTAATGACCGCAAACGCTTTCTCTTCGCTTCGTTTTGCACGTCGTGGACTTGGCTAGTTAGTTGGGGGGTTAGTTAGTAGCATCCGCAATGTAATTTATCATACTACGTACATTCATCTCTCCGGTCATCAAGGTTACTGATTGGCACTCAGCTGCACATCCATGCCATTGCGCACTACGATCCGCTCCAACAACTTGAAGCGGTTCATCACGACCCTGGGTCTCTGGACGGTGTCCATATCCCCCTCTGAGTCGAGGTTATGTCGCTAACTTCACCTTTGTGTCAGAGTTGTTCTCCTCCGCGAAGCGGTGCCACGTTGCACCACCGGTCACTTCTCACGGCCGCATCTTCCAAATTCCCGCCACGTCAACACCATGAACCACACGACCACGACAAGGCAGCGGCGGCAGCAGATCCGAGGTGACCCCGCGACAGCGACGACGATGCAATGGCGCCATCACCACCACCACTACCACGTCACGACGACGACGAGGCAACGGCACTGTCACCACCACCACCACGACGCCACGGCAACGATGTCACCGACATCATATCGTAGCATGTCGTCTTTGGTGTCACACCGACAAGTACGGGATTGTTGCGAGTTCTGCCGCCAGTCGGCGTCACGGCAGCATTGCGCCGTCGTCGTGTCTTGATGGCCTGACAACGTTGTTGCGTGCGTCCCTCCCTCACACCCTCTGGCAGACCCTGTCCATATCATTGTCAACACGACGCGACGATGGCTCGGCGATGGCAACCACAACTCAAAATCCACCTGTGTACCCACCACACGGGCACGAGTATCCGTGCCCGCTACCCGCACATGTGACCCATCCTATGACAGTCACCACGATGCAACAACATGACGTTGACAGACTCGAATTAGCAATTTGGCATCCATACCGATTGATTACAGAAGATTTTCCATGTCGATGTGAGGTATTATGGGGAACATTTCCATTATGACCAAGTGCAGCGCAAAGATGTTTTGTTTGTCCAGCCATGGATAGAAGGCTATCATGTGAATAGGTGGACTCGTGATCAGCCGTCTAAAAGAGGTAACCGACGGCTTGCCAGCACCGTAAAGGGTATGAATAGTGTAGAGGTCATGAGTCGGACCGTAGACTCGTGATCAGCCGTCCTGCTGGCAACTTGCCTCTTTTAGACGAGTCTACAGTAGCCGTTCTACCGATCCAACGCCACTGCATGACATCTCACCAGAGTCCTCTTTCACCGGCGTGCGTATATAGGGAGGATACCATCCAGTTCTCAGCGTCTACTATATCCTGTCCTCTTTTATAGCAATGCAAGATATCAAGGAAAAGGACGTACCTCAGCGCGATCTCTCCTTCCTCGCGAAAGCCGCCGCTACGGAACATGCGCTCACACCACTCCAGGCCATGCGTACCTACTGGCGCGCATTTTTGTGGTGTGTATTCATGTGTATCGGCGCGCTCCTGTGGGGATATGATGCGCAGGTACGTCTCTCCGAGTGGCATATCGAATTGCTCCATGTGTGACCTGAGGTTGGATTGAATGATCTCGTCGAACCAAACGTCCTACTAGGTTGGCGGAGGGTTGCTGAGCGTCCCTCAATTCCGCACCGACTTCGGATACATTGTTGATGGTCAACCGGTCCTTCCTGCGAAATGGCAAAGCGCATTCAACAGCGTCAGCTCAATCGGAGGCATGTTCGGCGGTCTCTCGTTGGGTTGGATTTCCGACCAATTGGGGTGGGTCATTTCACTCCACATATTTGTTTCTGTCTTTGCGTCGCTCATCCGGATTCAACAGGCGGCGTGGGGCTGTTGCGGTCGCATGCGTTATTTCCATCATCGGCGTACTGATTCAGTTTCTCACCCCCACCCACGTTAACGGGATGTTACTCGTCGGCAAGCTCATCAACGGCTTTGCTCTCGGTTTGTCATTCCTTTTTGTAATGGTATGTCTTATATTGATGGATCATTACTTCTACTCCAGGAATGTTCGTCTCATGTGCCAGTGGTTACTGTGCGGAGGTATCTCCACTTGCACTCCGAGGTATTACCACAGGCGCCGTGAATCTCTGGATCGTTCGTCAGTCTGATTTGCACTTGTTTCTAACTTGTTTCTAACCAAGCTTTCTTAGTTGGTCAATTGTGAGCGATCTCTTGATCTCTTCCTTCCCTCCTGAGCAGTGGATATCATCCACAGCTTATCTAATGGTGTCATTCGGGGAACCGGAAACCGGACAGATGTCTATGCCTACAGACTCCCGTTGTGAGTGGTATATCTTCTATATGCATGGAAGTTTCCGAATTTACGCTTCCAGTGCGCTCCAATGGATTTTCCCTGTCATACTCTTGGTCGGCCTACCGTTTGCGCCTGAATCGCCTTGGTGGCTCGTGCGCAAAGGTAGGAGTGAGGAGGCCGAGAAAATCCTCGCTCGCCTCGGAGGACCGACAATCGATGCGAAACTCCAGCGACAGCAAATTCAGGAGACCATCGAACTAGAGGATTCATATGCTGCTTCGTCAACATATGCGGACTGCTTCAGGGGTGAGTTGTTGCAAACACATGTGTGGAATAACCTCCGAGTTGTGTTTCAGGTCAAAATCTCAAGCGTACGGTTGTTGCCATGATGGTTTTCGTGCTGCAACAATGCGCAGGTGACTAATGGATGGGACCACATGTTTATCTGAGTGATCTGACGAGTTCGTTAGGTGTCGTCTTTGTATTGGGTTTTAGTACATACTTTTTCGAGCTTGCGGGTTTCGCCACGGATAATGCTTTCAACCTCGGTGTGGGAGTGACTGCCATTGGGGTGAGTTTGGTATCAAGCTCTATATAAATGTTGCTTCATAACACGGACAGGTAGTTGGAAATCTTGTGAACTTTTACACTGTGAACCGCTATGGCCGTCGTTCCATCTTTAACTATGGCATGGTCGCCAGCACCGTCATCTTGTTCTTAATCGGATTCATTTGGATAGGCAACGCACACCAAGGCGCCAAGTGGGCCGCCTCTGCATTCGTAAGTCACCTCCTGAATAAATTTTTGTCGTAGATGAAGTCGACCTCCGTGTATTTCTAGACAATCATCTACAACTTCGTGTACCAAGTCAGCATGTGAGGTTTCAATTTTCAAGTTCTTGCGCATTGTGTGGCTGCTGACGCTTGCCTCCCCTCTCAAAAGAGGTCCCCTAGGTTATGTCATATTTGCCGAAGTCTCGTCTGCCAAGCTTCGTTCAAAGACGGTGGGTATCGGGATTTGGGCCAACTCGCTCTGTGGTATGGTCGCCAACATTGTCATTCCCTACCTGTGAGTAACCTCAATTATGTTATGTGGATCTCAGAGACTTCTACATGTCACCATGCCTATTTCTGCATCCAATCTCGTTTCTTCGACCCTCACCCTAACTTGCAGGGTGAATCCCGATGAAGCGAATCTGCAAGGCTACGTAGGCTTCATATTTGGAGGTCTTGGGTTACTGGGAACGATTTGGGCCTACTTCTTTATCCCGGAAACCAGAGGGCGGACGGTCGACGAGTGCGTACTTCCCCTGTTTCTTCTTCTCCGGTACGGGGTTATCATCGCTGACGGTACGATAGACTCGACCTCATGTATGAGAAGCGGGTACCAGCGAGGTCGTTTGACACGTACAAGCTGTACGATGCAGATGTGACCAGCCCGTGAAGGATCGGGTGAGATTAACACGTGTGCATGATACGCCAGCCGATATACCATGAAAATTAACATTGCTTGTGAATAGGTATAATCACGACTCTGTTAATACCTTTTCTTTCTTTCTTTCTTTCTGAATGAGCCTTGAACGCCATGTACGCACTTGAATATGATCGTAATGCTAAAAATCTTGTGTGGATCAGTCTTGCCGGGATCTTTCTGGATGCAGCACACGAGGCAAAAGAAAAGAAAAGCAGAGCATTAAAAATACACAATGTCTAAACACACATGGATACGACCATATCTTAATCCGACGTGATCGCATCTCCGGTATACCACAAGCCTGGTGGAGTAGGTATCCCATCATTATCATCATCACCAAGCCCATCATATCACCAATTACCATCATCTCGTAACATATAAGGAAGGCTGTCGATGCCCTCGCCCGTTTTTTTTTCGTTGCATACCCCCGCTCTCACCAATTCCAATCATCGTCAAACGAGGACACGGCAAGCGCCACGGGCGGTGGCGGCAACTTTGGATCACTCTTCATCACGCTGATGCTGTCCATGCCAGCACGAGATGTCTGCTCTTCTTCGTCATCTAACCAGTCCCAGTTCGCCATCGCAGTGATGACTTCGTGACCGTCGGAGTGAAGTAATTGTGGGACCGTAGGGGGAGGGTTTCGCGTGTCCTGAGACGATTGGCGTGATATGCGAGACGGCGAACCCGGTAACTTGGATGTTGTCAGGCGCGGTGTCGTCATCGCTACTGAAGGCAACCCAGGATGCGGCGCGGGCGTAGTAGGTGTGGGTCCAGGCGAAAGGGCAGAGACAAGCGAATTCGAGACGCCCGCTAGGAGCGACGACGCGCGTTTCTGGCCTTTTGAGAACCTATCCAAAGGCAGGGAAGTTATGGAAACAGGAAGAGGAAAAGGCGCATAAGCGGGAGACAGGGATGAGACGGTAAAACGTACGTTGAAACATTTTGCAGCCCACTCAGTCGCTTGCTCATAGTGTCCATCCAGGACGACACAGATCCAGCTGACGTGGGTGAGGATAGAGGATCGGCGGGTCCCTGCATGGGTGACTTGGGAGATTTGGTCGATGCGGACGGTGGGACCAGAGTGGGACTAGGAGCTAGTACGAGCGTCATCCCCACGTCCAGGTTGGTTGGTTCAGGACTCTGGCTGCCAGAGGACGGGACGAACGCACTCGTAGGCGTGGGTGACTCCTTGGCGAGGAAGGCACGCGACGTCCGTTTGTGCATCTGGTAATCGAGACTACCAGCACGCGAGAGGGAGGCGGCGGTCGCAATTGTCTCCCCCTCTATACATTCGAGCACGTTGTACAACGATACGCTCTCCTGAATGGAGGACATGGAGCTCATTGAAGGGTGTCCGCTCCCCGTTTGCTTCAGGCGGCCGCTGTGGTTTTCGCGCGGCGAATGGACTAGTGGTCTGTGTTTGGAAGAAGGGTCCTTGTCAGTGAATTCTGGTTCGGGGATGGTCCCGCTGATGTCGCTAAAACCCGCAGCGATGATGCGGACACCCTCTTTCAGTCCATCAAGAGCGACGCCACCGATACCAGTCGTAGTGGATGGGTTCGGAAGGGGATCATAACCACGATGGACGATACGCTCCCATTTCCGTTTGACTGTAGAAAACGTATGTCAGAGAGAAAAGAGAGGGGGGAATGAGCTGGAGAGAGAGAGACTGACGGTCTGCCAGTTCTGTTTCGTGATCTGCGAGCTGGTCTCGAAGCTCGAGACATTTTCGCTCCTTCTGTGCAATAAAGTGCAAAAGATCGGCGTGTCTAATACGGGACCAGAGGAAGGGAGAAGCATTAGCATCACGATACGAATTTAATTCATTGAACGGGCGAAAGCGCGGTGTGCTTCTCGCTGCGGGGAGAACGCGCCGCATTTCACTCACTTTTCGACCAACGTCAAGGGTGTTCGTTCTCCCGAATACATCCCATCTGGGGAACTCGTGCTATCGCGAGTTGACGGCGAGCGTGAGCCCAAGACAAGACTGGACCTATGCGACGAGCCCTCCTTCGCGGTGGTGATGACGGGTTCTGGGTCGCGAGGACCATCCACGGCAGACGACAGCGCTCTGCTCGATTGAGGCCGGTGACTCCACGGAGAAGGGGAGGAAGGGGTGTAGTAAGCGATGGAGGACTGTCGACGTTTTGCAATCACGACGCTTTTGCTCGCCGCGTGTGTGGCGCGTACCCTGTCAGGGCCGGGCGGTACAGAATGAGCAGGCAAGATCCTGGACGAAGACAAGGACATGCTGCGCGTTCGTTGTGGTTGATCTTCCGTTGGAGATGACATAGAACCTTGGTGTTGTTGTCTTGGAAGTTTGATACGGATGCGGGTCCTCGTTCTGGGCGATGTAGGGGACGTCGGGGTGGAGAAGGAGGGCGACATGCAAAAGGATGGAAACGTCGCGGTGGTTATAATAATAAGTGACACAATGACTGTCTAATATGTATCTAACTCAGTGACCTCCGCCCTCTTTTTCAGCCTCTGCAATAAAGTTCTTGATACTGTTCATCCTACATGTCAGAGAACATCGTACAGAGTGACTCGTACAATGCAACGATAGCACACTTACAATTCTTCTTCTTCGCTGTGTGTCCCCGTCAGCCCCGTGCACATCACCAAATAACGAGGACAACGTACCTGGATTCTGCCTTGATGGGTACTGCATCCTTGACTCTCTCTGCTAGAGGCCTGCTGGCAGCGACGGCGTCGTTCTTCCCGCCCTTCAAGGCAAACACGGTGGCAGCGACGGTGCCGAGCGTACCGAGAGTGAGGTACTCGTTTTTGATGGTACGGCCAAAGATGACACTGTGCACACCGGGCTAGTCAGAAGAGCCGTGACAGACGACGACGACGACGACGACGACATACTACGACATGGCGAAGGATGAACTTGCTATTAGGAAATAAAATTCGGAAGCCAAAGCCGGAAACTCCCGTGTCGATCACATGTTGCTCTCCGCCGTCCATCGTGGAGTAGCGTTCGAACAGCGATCTCTTCAGCTACTACAAGCGCATCTTTCAATGGCCCTTCGACGTGTCGGGGGCAGGTCTGACGGTGGCATCGACCTCTTAGGATGGTGGTGGCTCCCTTTCGATACCTCCGACTGTCGTCCAGGTGCATTGCCCGACTCAGATGGTCTATTGCGAAGGAGGTTCCGTGTTCTCGCGCAATGCAAGGCAGAAAGGAAAAAGTTCACCCCAAAATATGTTCGGGAGATGGAGGGCGTGTGGCATCACCATTCACAGTTCCAATCCGATTCCGTACCCACTCTCTACCCCACCGTCCCACTACTCATCTCAGAAAGCCTCTTTTCGCAGTCCACCCTCCTGCACGCGTACAGATCCACCGTCCCTTTTCTACTCATCCACCTACCCCCTTCCGCCGCTGCAAGTTCAACAGAGATTGGCGCCATCTGTCCTAACCCAACGCTCACTCGTCTAGTAAATCCGCTGACGTTTCGTTGGGAACGAAACCCTTCTCTTGGTTCTCCGACAGAAACATCTATAGCTGGTAGGCCCGGCCTTTGGTGGCAGGGCCGTAGACTATCTAGCTGGACACCGGATTCTCCTCACTTGGATACAATCTGAACCACCCTGGAACCGTGATGCGTTACCCCCCTTTTCAGATCCTTCTCTGTGATCCGACACGTAAGTTCACCATGTGGTCTGGTCTAGTTGCCAAGTCGTTCATAAGGGTGCGCGCAGGTGCTCTACTCACGAATACAATACCCGTACTCCCAGGAAATGCCCGGCCTTCGTATTCATAAGCAAGGTGAACGTGGTCCTGTATGCTCATCCCAGGAGAATAACAAACAGGGATGACAAGCGTAATGACTTGAATTATGAGGCTCGCAGCGATCCTTTGGACGGGCTACTCTAGTTGTGTAAATACCCTCCACACCATCTTGCAATTTGCACAGATAGCGGGTTTTTTGAACGTCCCTCCGTTCACTGAGAAGAGCAGGAGGCATGAGTATATTCGGATGGGCGGGAGCCCGAGTTACCGGGTATGGCGTTGGGCATCGTACTAGTCATTTGGAGCTTTGCGACGGAGCTGAAATATTGGGCTTGGATGGCGCAAATTGCCGGCAACCTTGTACGGGTATTCATTCAGGGTCGATGACCACGCTTTAAGAACCAACCCTTGGACGGCCGCGATCTTCTAGTTGGAGTGATCATGGAACAAGATTCACACTTCGCAGCAGATTCGATAGATATGTTGTTCATTGGGTTCACCCTGGTCAGTCAAGTGTTGTTTCCTATGATACAGTCAGATTCGGTGATAAATTGGTCATTGTTTTGGCTGATATTCGCTCTCATGGCACGACAGGATCTTTGGGGACAACTTACTTGTTCCTATTGAAAAATCCATCACCAATTCTAGATACTGTAGGTGACATATTCGTATTTCCATATAATGACGGAAAATTAGTGGTGAGTAACTGTCCTATGCTGTGCATATGCTCTCGCAGTAGCCATTGTCTTGTAAGTTCTGGGTTGCCCATTGTCATGTCGACGCTTGCTTGATCGTCCAAGTATCTCGGACATGCTCAACACGATTGGGAATCACATGGAGCTTATCCCGAAGCCACTTCTGCCATTTGAGGGGAATATGCAAGTTAACGTTCTTTTGGTGACATCCTGTTCATTTTATTGGTTGTGACTGCAGACATTAACTCTTTTATTGCCGATTCCCTCCTACGCGTCGGTGTATGGTCTCTTGCTTGAACCTGGAATATTGTTGGAACAGTTTGCAGAATCATCAGCATCCTTGTACAGGGTAAACATTTTATTTCCCCTGATGTCTATTCAGCCTTCTGCTAAAAGCATATACATACCGACTTGAGGATTCGTCATGTTTGGTTACACTGGACCAAATTTTACCAGACCGCTCAGTATCACGTATAACAAATGTATCAACGTTGTTCATTGGACTATGTCCGTTGGAGCTGTTGCTGAAACTCACATTACTAGTCTAAAAAATCAAAATCAGAGCTGTCTAGCTACCCTTGCGTCTAGTGAGGATCATCTGTGATGACTTACTTTCTCGAGGTTGGTGATATAGGTAGCCATCTTCCCCGGTAACCTCAAGGTCATTTACTCACTGGTTTCTGTCCGATGGCCCTCACTGGCGCGTCCATCACGACGATCTACCTCGCTGGCGATTTAAAGGAGTTTCCTCTACTGAACGAGGTGCATGCAAGGTCTTCCTGCCAGCGGTTCATGACGTGACCTCATCAAGTTCTTTGTAGCATTTTCACTTGGTTGACAGATGTCATTCGGTCGTCAAGCCGCAAGGTTAGGTCGTCTGTCTTGTTTTTACTAAACGACATACGTGATTTTCGTCATTGCCCAAGCACGAGCGTCCAATGTGTTGAAGCGTCTCCCACGTGCTTGTAAAAACCGAAGGCCGATAATGAAAAGGAGACTAGCCATCCAGTGAAAAATGTAAAGGTTTGAACAGGGGTTGGGCCCCTGAAATCATGATAAATGTCGCGTGACTGCTTCCGCGCGGAAAAGCGGAAAATGTTTTCGTTCCGCTCTCTGATCTGAATCAACTCCACTGCATTTCAGCACAAGATGCTCAATCGACCATACGGCTTTCGTTTTGGAACGCTCGTGACGAGTTTGGGCACCTTACTATACAGTGGATCGGATGGGCGGCACCGACACTACGATTTATTAGATTCCGCGAGCGGACCGTCAGGGATCCAAGTGACCACTTGACCACTGAACCCGCGATTACGTTCCGCAAAATGGTGAGTCTCTTTGGGATGGGCTTTGAGACAGGGGCCGATCTCTCGAGGCCAAGCTGGTCCATCAATGTGTTGGGATGAACATAAGAAGGGGAAGGACTGAGCTGTTCAGGAGCCCTATCCCCGTCCATCCCAGAGAGTTGAACAAAAAATGATACCTTCCACCATTCTCGCCATTGCGACTGTTTTATCGTCCCTCCTCGCGGTCAATGGTGCTGTCTTTGAACGTCAAGCCACCTTTGTGAGTGAATGCCGTGTTGTTTTTGACCTCGAGGAGACTGACTTGTGGGCTCGTAGACATTTGTGACTCCCCAACCAACGGGAACTAGTCTCTCTCAATCGGTACCACCTATGTCAAGCACCCCGCCCACCACCAGCGGGACGTTGTTACCGTCCACGACTAGCGGCACGGTTCCTGTCACAACCAGCGGCTCTTCTTCGCCGACGACGCAGACTTATCCGCCGTCTAGTAGCGCGACGAGTGTGCCTCCACCACCGGTCACGAAGACGAGTACATCACCGTCGCCTTCAGGCACTCCCGGCGGCGGTGCCAACTGTAACGGCGTTCAGCAATGGCAAGCAGCGTTTGCAGTGAGCCACTGATCTCGGTCCACGATCGGCACTCATTCTTTTCATAGTACAGCGCAGGTGATCAGGTGATTTACAACGGGAAATTATACACGGCCAAACAGTGGACTTACAATAACGCGCCGCCTCAACATGGCGACCAATGGACCGGGGGCGGCAAGTGTAGTCAGCCGGTCAACAACCAGGCGAATTGCAGCGGTGTGGGTGCATGGGAGAGCACTGTCGCATACACGGCGGGGAACGAGGTGACTTACAACGGGCACCTGTGGTCTGCGGTGCAGTGGACAGAGTCGAATGCTCCTGGGGACACCTCGGGCACGTGGAAGGACCTGGGAGGGTGTGCTTGAAGAAAGACCCCGGGTGAGCAGGATGGGGGCCATTATTGCCTGGCTGTGGACTGCGCCTTGGTCGTTAGCAATTAGAAAGTTCCGGACGGACGGACGAGTATTTATTCGAATTCTGTACACAAACAAAAACGGTTATCGATTTATCTCTCAGGGTCAGGTCAGGATCTATCCTCGTGCCATCGCCTCGATGTCAGTTTCGCTCTCTTAACATGTGTTCCATCATTGACAGTAACAGTTAATGGCATCCCAGACCATCCAGGGATGGCACCCCAACCCACAGCTCATGCAGCCCCCTCAGCAGCCCCCACCACCTCAAGGATGGACCGGCAGCTGGCCTCCTGGCGCTAACGTCCCATTTCCACCAGGCTATCCGGGCCCGCCTCCCATGCCTGGCGGTGCTGTAGCCCAATCACGTTGGAGCGCTGGTTACTGGCAATACAACCCCCAGGCGGGCATGCAGAACACACAACAGCCTTGGGCACCCGCCCCGGGGTGGTTTCCGACCAACTTCAACCCTTATAAGCGCGTGCCGAAACCACCCTCGCCGAGCTATTGGAACACGAAGCTCTCTGACAATGGTTTGGGTCTCGAAGGCATGGTCAAGAGGTAAGCTCGTGCTCCCTTGTACCGCCCAAAGTAACACTCTGACGAGCTGTCCTATCCCATTTTCTTCTGTAGGAAGGACCCGTCAGAGTACAGCGAAAATGAACCCCATACGCCATGGATATGGAATCCAGCAAGCTTGCTTGAGACTGGTGATCGTGCGACTCCCACACGAGATTTTAACCCTCGGAGATCCGGTTCGGTGGACAACAGTAACGTATTCACTCCCACGCGGGATCAGGGTCAGAGCAGCAGAGGATCGTCACAAGATGCCTCGAGCGTCCAAGCGCTCAATCAGACACCAGACAGAAGATCATCTCTCCGGGCAAACTACCCTTACAGCTCTCAAGAAAACCCTACCACCCCCACTGGACCAGTCAGACATAATTCTGAACCTTACGATACTCGATCTAGTCAAAGCCCAAGCAATTTCAATTTCGCTGGCCCATCGACTTCTAGTCAACGTCATGCTGACACTTGGCCTAGCCGGTCCCGTCCGCATCCTCCTGCGAACGAGGTACCACCATATCCAGCACCTACACCAACGATATCTAATAACCGACCTGCTTCAGCGCAACTTACCCAAGAACCGGAATCATTCACATCCGAGAGACAGCTTCGGCCTACGTTTTCGCCCAACATCATTCGCATACCTGGACATTACCAGCCAATTCGTCGTAGCACCGACGATTCCCGCTCCCCTTCCTCTGTGGGTAACTCGTCCACTCCTGGTCACGGACAATCCGTCCCCGAACCTCTGATAAGACATTCTTCCTTACCAATTGGACCCTCGTCCTCCCGAGATGTGTATACATCATTTACGGAGGACTTGTCCAACTCTCTGAATGCGAGCAACTCCTCCCGGACTCGAACATCCGGCACGGCGGCGGCCGGCACCCTTATACGCAGTCGCACCGAACCCGTCATTCCTAACTTGTCCACCATACAGGAGTCCTCCTCGTCTACGCACTCGAGTGGCGAGCTCTATCTGTTACCACTGCGCGACCCGGGCAGCACGAGCCCGACCGACTCGTCGCCCGATCCGTCTCCACGTCCGCCGACGAGGGACAGACGGGCGTCGCCGTACGCGGCAAGCCGCTCGCGTTCGCCGGACTCGCAGCAGCCATCTCCAACATACCGCGATCGCCGGCCGTCACCATACGCGAGCAGGCAGGTGAATCCCTATCCTCATTCTCACGCCAATATTCCCCGTTCGCATTCGCCCTCGCCCTTGCCGTCGCCGTCGCACCCGCGGGATCCGTACGCCCCGCCTGCCGGTACCGGCGCACAGACACAGCTGTCGGGCGCCGGCAGACGCGACAATCCGAATCCGAATCCGCTCCCGGCACCGCCCGTCGAGCGCCCCGGCTTAGATGCCTCGCGTCCGCCGGTTCAGGAGCCTTCACCATCGCTCTACCACAAGAAGTTGCGCATAGGCTTCTGGAATAGGCGGGGAGACCATTTAACGCCGAACGGGTACGTGGTGTACGCGCCGCAGGGCCGTGCGTACCCGGAGGAACTCCGGGATTATCCGGACGAGCGCGAGGGGTATCAGGATCAGTATGGGACGTTCGCTTCGTGGCGAGAGGAACGCCCAGAGTTACCTTCGTCGCTGCCGTATCACGGGCGACCGCCTGCGCAGCCTTATGAGGTCGTAAGTCCATTTATCTCGTGCCATGTTTTCGTCAAGCTCAACACTTTCGCCATCTTAGTTTGTGGTGTATCTTCAGTAACTGCGAGCACGGTATTGTGTCCGTGTATATTTATCAGAATGCTATCTACCTGTATGCAAGATTCGATGATACCATTCCGGAAGGGATTCGAGGAGAGACAAGAGTAAAGTTTCAATAAGTATAACCCATATATAAGTACTCCATCGCTATTACAATCAAATTCCGTACAACAATGGGAAGAGAAAAAGAAAGAAAGAAAAACATGGACATCGAAGCACGAAACAGAGATGACGCTAGGCAATAAATGTGAAACAGGCGTACAATACCACATGAGCAAACACAAATCATAACCCGATACTCCCATGCTTGATGCGCATGTGCTCGTAAATGCCCTGCCCTCTCGGAAACGTCGCCAAACACTCCCAACAGCTGTGCGTCTGGCATCGAGTGCACGTCATATGGTTGCACCCTTCGCTGCGCTCAATCGGTGCCCTGCATCCTGGACAGCTCTTGACGTCGTGGTTCGACGTCCATTCATTAAACAGCTTGTCCTCGGCTACGTCCCGCTCCTCGCATGTCATTCCGTCATGATACTCGATGCGACACGAAGGACAGATTCGCACGAGACACGAAGGGCATTGCAACACTACGTTTGGCGGTGCAGCGCGGTACACCTGCGTGCAGTCAGGTGTCGGACAGTGATGAAACTGGTTCGGTCGACTGTGCACGTATACCCAGAAGGCAGCTTCGATAACCGCATTGAAATCTGCTGTGGGCAAGAGTTTGCGCGCCAGCCCAAGAGGGATGCATTGTGAACACGAGGCGTCGTTCCCAAGGCACCGTAAGGGGAACATCTTGTTCTCCACCGCCGAGGTCAGGTAACCCAGAAGGCACGCACGACACCACTGGTGACCACATGCGAGCGGTACGGGCACAACCGGATCGCCGAAGCATACAGGACAGATGACGTCCGATGACGAGCCCCCGTTGCCTTGTCTATTCTGTGCCTCTTCAACGGCATTGCACGCCGTCCGGAACGCCAGATCGTTTCCTCGGACGACGAGGGCACGTTCTGCACCGCTCAGGACGCAGTTTTCCGGGCCGAGGAGCTCTTGAAGGGTAGAGAGCTCTGCGCTGCAAAAGTCGCGCCAGAGTTTTCCGGATAGCGGAATCTTCCAAAACTGCTGTGCCTGCAGTTCCGCCACCTTGCGAACTATATCTTGACGAGCACGATGTCTCATCACGATGGGTCCCCATAACGAGATAGCTCGTCGTTTGTTCTGCACCTGGATCAGGACTCCGGGATATTGAGCTTGTACCTGGGAGATGTAGATATAACCAGATTGCGTGACTAGGAAATCGTCCCATAGAGGCTTCTTGTCGAGCGTGATGGTTTCGCCATGTAACAGCTGCTCGAACTCGTATTTGAGGGTGCTCAGGAGCTCAGGCAGTTCGCTGGACAACCTAATGTATGCTGGCCCATCGTCGTCAGTGTTCTCCTTGACTCTCTCTCTAATAAAGACGGAATGCCCGTATCTCCGTTGCCATGACCAACGCAACCATCCGATGTCCTCCCGCATCTTCCTGTAACTAGCCGCGCTCAACCTGTGCGACACACTGAGGACATGACGGCAGGAAATAAACGATAGCCCGATGGCACCAGGGCGTCGGCGATCGAAATCATCTTGAGCTGCACGAGCTTCGGCAGGAGACGTAAAACGAGCCCAGGCCTTGACCAATCCGTCCCTGTGAGGAGCAGGCAAGATATCAAAGGAGGTTACCGTCCCATACTCCTCCAATCTGGAACGAATCGACTTGATTGCACTGTCAAGAGACTGGTAGTTTGGACGCCCCAACATGACTGCCACGGAGTTGGCAACCTTGCGGAGCTCCTGGTCCGTCACATTCGCTGGAAGGTACTTGAACATGACGTTATATGCGCCGACGCAAGGTAAGCCCTCATATAATTGTGCGGATACGACCAAGCCCTCCATCGGAAAACCATGCAAGGAATCGATGGCAACTCTGGCCTCCTTCAACGTATCGTACCCAGCGTAGCCGACCCGAGAAGGATATGGCCATGCGAGTTGAACATCCGTGTCTACGAAGACAGTGTTGCCGCGAGACGAGTTATTGATTGATAGCTTGGCACTGATCGTTCTTTGGGTGAATTCGACTCCGTTGAGCTCTGTGACGGCCTTGATGGCATCCTCAGATGAGGCGAATTGGACCTTGGCAACCACTGGCTTCCCTGAAGATTCGGGAAGATTAATGGCCTCCGCATTGTACGGGGCAAGTAATTCACGGAGTGCGCTGGAGGTAACAGTGCAAGCGATATTCCCCACATACACCCACCGGCTTTCGAAGCCTGTTATCACCTCTCGAACCTCGAACCCTTGATCGAACCGTACTTTCATGTGATCTGAGATGGTAGTGGCGTACAGAGGTTCAGGTTTTAATGGCGGCTTGGCATCCCTACTCGGTGGGTCAGGTTTTCGAAATGGTGGCTCATTTTTTTCGTTGCGCGTGGAAAAGGTTGATTTAGTGACGGGTGAATGTGGAGGAGCTTTGGACAAGGGTGTTGGGTGGGGTACACGATCAATAATCTAGCGGGACGTGTTCAACGTGACATTTAATTCATGTGGAATAGTGCTTACATGATTCTGTCGCTCATGAAGGTATGGGCATGGAGTCCTGGAACAGGGATATCCTCTTGACCAGTTTCTGCAGATCTCACGGGGTATTCTGCGATGGGATAGATCCTTACGGGAAACGTTGGAATCGACAGACTGTCATGATAATTTACCTCAGAACCACGAGGCAAAGGTGAATCGGGAACTCACAGTAAACGTCGTGTCACTACCGAAACGGGCGAAAGAACTACCCGACGAGTCTTCGGAGGAACTATTCGAGACTGTTGGTGATCGGGGCACCCGTTGAATATTTTTGGACGGAGGTAGTTTGACAGGGTTAGGAGTGGGATCAGACGGCGGTGGGGAAATGACTCTGGAAATAGCTGCAGGACCATTGTGACGCTGGAAGTTAGAATCTTCTGCGATCGTATCGAGACAGCGCTCTGATCTGGTAGGTCCCTATTCAGGCATTGAACGAGAGCCACGAAAACTGTCCAGGTAGATGGCGCACCGCCAAACCACCACCACGGTGATTCCCTCTCCATCCACGTCCACTCGGTTTTGGTAGGCCGGGAGGGGTTGGTAGGCTCACGCTGAGCATTGCGTGCGGTTCGAACAGAATGCTCGCATCCACCGATGCGCAAGAAACGACCTCTGGCGTCCGAGGTGCTTCCTTGCGATCTCCGGCATGCTGCGGTGGTGTCGATGATGATGTCTAGCAGAAATCAGCACTAGAGCACGCATAATAAGTGCCATACATGCTTTGTTATGTCGTTCTGTTGTACATGTGTTCGATTGGGCCGGCACTGATACAGGCATGTTGGGGGTAGTGCTACATGGGGGCTGAACAAGAACTGAGTTGAATGCCTCTTCCGCGATACGATGTACTCACCTGAGACACGGGCGTGGGACAGCCTGGGCAGACGGCGTCGGAAAGTGGTCTTTGCATAGAAAATATAATACGCTTTAGTTGTGCGCTGGGGTCCTCATTTCCGGGACATGGCGACGGCAAGGGATAATTGGGAGTACAATATCTGGCGAAAAGCTCTTGAGTTTGCCCACGAATGACACACAGCACGGACTCACACAGGCGGTGGAGAACAGGCCTGACTCGATTCGGTTTGTTGGCGTCTTAGTAGAGGAGGTAAGTTTGGGGGCTCAAATCGCGGTCGATTGTATTGCTGGTTGAAGTTCGGCTTCCGACCTCGGGCCTCCTGCCAATTAGTATAGAGTCGGGCCTGATTGCATATTAGACAAAGGCAAGCACACCTCTACGGGCCCAGGCGGGATGTTTTTGCGCGGGAGAGGATTGCGAGGTCGTCGTGCATCGTACTTTCTGTCTTGATTTTGCTGCGGCTTGCTGGCAACGAGGGTTGGGTCTCTGGAAGCGCCTTTTTTGACGGTGCCGAGCGAAGCCAGATCGGACTCGGTTGAATCGAGCGACTCGAGCGGGCTGAACATCTTGCTGGCATGCATCTGCTAGTAAAAGACAGGAACTTCACAGGGCCTTTGTGCCCGCTGGGCGACGTTGGGGTTCACTTTAAAGGGGATATGCCCGACAGCAAGTTCCACCCCGAAATAGGAATGTAAACAAACCTCAATCAACACCACACAACTCCTATTCCACAGCAGTGATAGAACGATAGCTAATTGTTTATCAACAACAATGTAGTGGGTTTAGGGCTCGGAACTAAGGCCACGCGGCGTCTCCACTGGGCCGGCAGAGTCGGTCTGGGATCCGCGAATGTCGAGGGCGAAATGACTGCTGTGGGATCCTAGCACCTCTTCTTACGGATCGATCTACGCGTGGTTTGCTGTCCTTATCCACCCAAGCCAGTGCATGCGCTTCTCGGTCACACGGTCTTGTACGTGGTAGCCATCCTCTCGCGTTGATGAGTATGAAAAAACTCTGCAAGAGAAATTAGGTGATACAACTATTCAATGACCGTTTTCGTTACCACAACTAGGGAAACGAAGACACGCGCGCTATGCCAGAGAGCAACCACGACCCGAAATGTAGCATCCAGTGAGCGAAAATGGATCACAGCGTCCACCAGGGTCGTCCCTATGTCGCCAAGAACTACGAGTTCGAGCGCAACACGGAACAAGACCGAAGTACATACTAGGAAGGAGTTCCAGTAGGGAGACGAATACAGCCTTGGCCCATTCCGTTGAA